>PVJI01005744.1:0-93308 GCA_004026765.1 Micronycteris hirsuta | reverse complement strand
CAGGACTTCTAGCAGTGTGTTATAATGTCATCAGGCTCACTTCCCTCCCTCCCTCAACCCCTCCTTTCATTATCTCGCTGAATCTTCTCTTTGCCTCGGCAAGGTAGCCATCCTCATCCCCATGCCTATGCCCTAGAAGTTCAGCTTCCCCTAACAGACAGTCTCTTTTTCTCAGTTGTTTTAGGGCAAACGACAGCAACAACAAAATTTAGTATCACGAAACTAACTTTAAGTCGTGTGTGCAACCCCAAGCCCATCATTGTCTTGTGGCAAAAAATAAACTTATTAGCAAGACCAGCATGGCACGCTTGCTCCTGGAGCCAGAGCAGGATCCACGCCACCCCAAAACAAGGCCTGAGGCTGAGAAAGGTGTTATTCCTCAAGAAAGTGGGGGAGCCACGACCAGAAGGGGGAAGGGACCTAGGGCGGTACTAATAGCAGATACCCACTGGAGCAGGAATCCGCCACTCCAGCTTCGTACACGCCCCTCATCTTCCGTCTTTCCCTGGGTATTATGGCATTCGATGTTCACAACCATACTGAAAAATTAGAGGTGTGGGTGTCGATAGCTTAATGCTACTTCACCTAAGCGGTAAAAACTCTGGCTCCCTCACAGGCAGAGTGATTTGCCTAAGGCGACAGAACGAATTGTTGTCAACACTTTAAAAATCGATGCAGGGCTGGAAACTGAGGGCCTGGAAGGCGATCCCGGGGGTTCTGGGACTGGTGTGGTAGCTCTGAGCGGCTAAGGCAGCACCCCAACCTGGGGTCCCAAAAGCAGACCCTGAGAAAAGGACTTGGGTGCAGGGAATCTCTCGGGGGAGGGCCGCAGAAGCACAGTGAGGTGGGGGAAAGCGAGGCAGGGAAGGCAGGGCAGCACCAAAGCCCATGTCAGTGACTCTCTGTGGGGCCTCAGACGCGCCGTGGAGAACATGTCTTAGAGTTGCCCACAGGCATTTCGCCCACAGGATGGGACACTTGTCCACCACTCTGGGCCCCGTCAAAGAGCTAATGAATTACAAATGGGAACATAAAAATCCGGTCTAACACAATCGCATCGCATGCTGGTCTGTGTGTTTGTTAAATGCATTCGTGTATTGGTGGCAAATGTCTAAAGAACCGTGATGATCTTTCGGAACCTTTTTTTCTTGGCATCTCCTCACTCTTTGTAATGACAAAGGAGCTCACGACAGCGGATGTGGGCTCACTCTCAGGAGGCTCTCAGGGGTCCTGTCTGCCGATGCCCCAGGCCCTGGGGTCATCTCTGGGATGCCAGGTTTCCTGGGACGCTGGAACATTCTGGTGGACTAGTCTAAGATTTGGATTTTTCCAGAGTCTCAGATCCTCAGCAGCGGCTCTCTGGGCCTGAGCTAGACTTGACGCAGCGGCTGGATCATCAAAGGGCAACCGAGATGACCCTGGATCAGAGCCCGGTAACCCAACCCAGGTCACCAGCCCATCTGGCTCCCCAAAGTACCCCAGCCAGCCCTCTGCCCAAGGGTGAAACTTCCCTCCCGGGGGCCCTGACGTCCAAAGGCCCCACACTTGGACCCTCTCCTTTTAAAGTGCTCTTCCTTCCTTCCTTCCTTCTGGCTTGCACAAAGGAGAAAGCCCCGCTGCCATTAATCACCCAGGGGACAGGAATGGCAGGGTTTCTCAGCCAACGAGAAGCCCACATCAAAAGCAGCTGCTCTACTTGGATTCTGCTTTGCACTCACCGAAGCTTCAGGGCCAGGCTCTGAACTCGCAGGGTGCAGACACATGAGGGTGCAAGGGAAGGGGTGAGGGGAAACTGAGGACATCCTCAGGGCTGGCTACCGTGGGGCTTCTACACGCAGCTTCCTTGTTTTCCACCCTGGAGAGATGGCGACCTCATCAACCTGACCAACCGGCCACATGGTCTGCGGCGCCCAGGGGGAAATAAACACGGGGCCCCTTGTTCACAAATGGCCAAGACTCCCTGGACAGCCGCACCAATGAATGCCATCCTCAAACCAGCTTTCCCGGGGCCGTCTCCAAGGCTGCCACCTCCTTCCTCAGCTGTTTGCTTTCCCATCTCCCGGTTTTATTCTGTTCATTTTCTTACCACGCTCTGAAAGTACGTGTTTAGATTTGTGTGGGTCCACGTTTCCATGGGAGCCCCCCAGGAGAAGGTAAGCTCAGAGAGGCAGGGATCCAGCCAAGCCTTGGATGCCACTATGTCCCCCGTGCCCGGCTCGTGGCCAGACACACAGCAGGGCTCAATCCACGTTCAGCGGTGAGCAGAGGGACTGCCGATCACACACAGTGGATTCAGAGGGTGCAAGGGGCTCAGTGCCTGCTCGCGCCCCACCCCTGGAAATGGTATCAGCGGCAGCCCCGCCGCTGTTAGCTGACCCCTTTGCTTTCAGCTCTGACGGGGACATCATGAAACCTGCACGGTTTGAGCTCTCGGCCCGCTTCACAGGAAGAGGATATCCTGCAGAAATTAAAGAAAGGTGGGATGTTGAACAAAACCCCATAAATAAGCCCCTGGCATGCCCTGATAACCCTGCCTGCCACTGGGTCCGAATGTCACGTCTTATTTCCAGTCCAGGCCAGAAAGGGAAATCACTTCCAACACCTCCACCCCCGTCCTTTATCGCCCCACACCACCGCACAGTGTCCCGAAAAAGTCCTTGGCAAACTGTGGGGTGGTATCTACTGAAACTGAGAGAAGGCATAGTCTATGCCCCACTCCTGCGCGCACGCCCAACAGAAAGGCACCCCTGTCCACCAAAAGGCATCCACCAGGAAGTTCCGAGCAGCGCTGTTCGTGAAAGCTACACAAACGCCCGTCGACAGTGGAGTCAACTGATGAATTAGACACCATGCGGTCATGAGTAGCAACAATCCAGCTCCGCAAGCAACGCTGTGGACGAATCTTACAAACGTAATATTGAGAAATGATGCCAGAAACGGAAGAATGCACACTGTGTGAGTCTGTGTTCATAAAGCATAAAAATAAGTAAAAGTAATCTATGATACTGGAAGTCGGGCTAGTGGGTCGCCCTGGGGCGGGGAAGTGACTAGGAGACCCAGGGGCTCCTGAGGGCCCTCATCCCTGTTTCTGGGTGTGGGTGCTGGTTACACGGGTGTTTTCACTGTGGGAAAATAAACGCATGTACACTTATGATAGATGCATTTAGGGTATGTATATTATTCTCCAATAAGAAGTCAAAAAAATTATTGATAAAGGAAAAACCCGAAATGTCCAGCAACTCATTTATATATTTTTATATAGATATAGACATTATAAATATATAAAATGTAGATCACAGCGCTAAGAGTGGGCAGGGGGCCGACTCGAGAGCTACAGGCTTGAGTGTGAACCTTGACCACTGCTGACTGGCTGTGTGGCCTTGGGCAAGTTATTTAACCTCTCTGTGTGTCAGTGTTCTTTATCTACAAAATGAAGGAAACAAGAGTGAGGTAATACACTTAAAGGGCTTACAAACACACCTGGCAGGAGTGAGTGTTATACTTATGTACGTGTTACTGCTCATGGATGGGAATATGATGGAGGAAGCAGGATATCCCTACGAAATAAATGAGAGAGATGTCTTTAAAAATATGTAAACTGGGGGGGGGGGTAAGGGGGGAGAGAATGGGAAGGGTCTAGTCAATGAACAGGTATAAAGGACCCATGGACAACAGGGCAGGGATTGAGTGTGGGAGCAGATGGTGGGCGAGGCCAGGGAGAACAATGGGGGGAAGTTGGGACGACTGTAACAGAACACCAAAAAATATATGTAAGACACATAACTACATGCCTAATCACTTATGTGTCCTAAGTACTTTATATGTATTAGGTCATTTAATTCTTCTCACAACCATTTTACAGATGGGGAAACTGAGGCACAAAGAGGCCAAATAACTTTCCCAAGGTCCCCCAGAGAGTAAGCGGTAAAGCTGGGGTTTGAGCACATACTCTTAACTATTCAAGCCAGGGAAGATGGAACCTGAATTATAATCCACCCCCAGGTCTTGATTGTACATGGGAGACACAGGTAAGGAGACAGAGGGCTATCCTGGCACCTGATGAGCCAATGAAACAGACCAAGAGGTGGATTTAATGAAAGACACCAAAGCTACTAAATCATATGCTGGCGAGAAGGAGGTGAGTCCATGGATCTGGGAAAAGGAAAAGATCAGCTACCCAATTAAGACGTCACTTTCAGGAGTAAACCCCCAGATGTAGGTGGCGCAGGCTGGCATGAACATGGCAAGAGCCTGGGTTGTGTGGTTTTTTCTCCCTTTTTCCTTAAAGCCATGAGGAGCCAGGAAGGGGGGAAGACAGGTTAGAATGCACACACATCCCAGCATGCCAGCCTGTGCCCTGCAGAGCAACTTGACTTGTCTACTGCTTCTAAGCAGCTGGAAAAATGTCAAACTGTCATCAGTGATTAAAGTGGGATTTTCCAAAGGTTTCAAAAATATTTCAGAATTCAAGAACTTATTCCTCTTGCAGAAAATGAATCCAAGTAGCGTTCCTTTAACAAACACATCATGGGACCTAAATTCCCCGATGGTTCTCCCCTCTGGGTTGCCACTGTGGTACAAAGCGGGGTTAGCCTTTGCTGGGGTTTCCTTTGCAGCTCCAAGCAGGTCTTCTTAGCTGCTTCCACCCAGTAAGATGCAGTGGAGCACATGCAAAGGCCCAATGCTCTCCCAGAATGTGGAGAGCTCTGGAATGTGAATAGGGGGGTCCATCAGCCCACCTAGTAGTCCTGCAAGGCTCCTGAGGAATGGAGCTGTGCCTCATCCACCTCTGCGTGCAAGCTCATTTACATCATCTTCAGGGCTCGGTGCAAAATGAAAATGTGGACCCCGTGTTCAAAGGTTACTTAAGAATTTCAAGATGGCAACCTCAGAGCATTAAACCAATGTGAGGTGCTGCTAAGCATGTGGCACTATGCACAGGTGGCACACACCTGGGTCCAGCCCTGTCTGTATGCACAGGAACCCAGTCAGTGCCCAGCAACACGTACTGAAGGCACAGCTTGCCATGATCACGACCCTCTCTGGGCTTAGTCTTTTGGCCCCTACTCCCCCACCCCAAATATCTGTGGCCAGAGGTAACCCGATTTGCAACCTCTGGTGCAATGCAATCTCTCAGTTTGTCTTTAAGGATCTGAAATTTCCAAAGAGCCTAAATGGGAAGAAAGCAGAGCTCTGGTTGATAGTCGTGTGGTGGACTGAACCAAAGGAACAGGTCCAACCACCCAGAGTGAGGCCCAAGTACACCAGATCACCCTCTACCACCCCGGCAAGCTGGCTCCCAGCAGGGATAATGGACCCTTGACCTCCATGGTATTTCGCCCCAGGTCCTCTCCAAATATTTGCAAGAAGTGTGAGGATTAAGGGAAAGGGGAAGCCCAGCAGCCTGGAAGGCCTTTTCCTTCTGTCAAACTGGGACTAGTCTTCCAGTATTCTCCTCCAGAACGCCCACCAACACTTCCCCAGATCCCCCACAGACCCCAATCTTCTGCCCAGAGGGGTCATAGTTAAGTATATCAGATGGGGTTTCAGTCTGGACTTTGCCAAGCTAAGTTTCTCCCTCTGTAAGACAAGTGCTAGGCCATCCTCCAACTGTGTACAAATCAGAGAAAGGTACTTTTCTTCCAGTGCAGGCCTAAGAAGCCAAGGCACACAGTGTGAGGGGCGCAGAAGGACTGGACTGCGGGCCCCCAGCCCCTCACCTGGGGTGTCCTTCTTCAGGCCATGCAGGACAGTCTCTCCCTTGTGGGTCTGTGGTGAGAATTAAATGTGACACCGTTTGAACATGTTGAACACGATTATTTGGTAAATAATAATAATGTAACATGTCATTTTTTTATCTTGCATTTTTAACACACTTTTCATAAGCCATAAACCAATGCACTTGTTAGCATCCTCAAAATGATTTTAGGTGGGATGGAGACAGAAACTTAATGCATACATTGAATAATGAGAACCATTCCCTTTTCAATTCTCTCATTTCTTCTGAGAAAAATTAAGTGTTTAACACTTTTCACACTCGCTAATCTACGCACACACCTCTGGAAGTCATTCCCAAGCAAGCAACACGGCTCAAATGTATTAACATCGCTTGCTTTTCGTTGTTTTTATCTTTTACAATTTCCTGTCATGGTGAGTAATATCTACTTTCCAATTCACTGCGGCAGTATCAAGTTTTCTTTCCAAAAACACAGAGAGGAGTGTTTCAATCGAGCCGGCGTAGGGCACGGTGTTAAACAGAAAGCGGCGGTGGTGGCCGAAAAGGGCCTGAAGTTTGGGGAACTTGACACTGCCCAGTTCCAAACCAGGCCAGATCTTGACGTTTTCGTTTTTGAACCAAGAGCTCTCACCTTTCCTGGCATGCAGCTGGAAGAAAATACAGGGTGGGGACAAATGTCTAAGGCCCACAGGGACCCCCTCGACTGCATCTAGAGCCAGGTTCCATGTCCTGCTGATTTCCCAGCAAAGAGCACCTGGGTTCTCCGAGCTCCACTCAGAGTCTGGCCCCCGCAGCACCGGACTTCATAAACCTTCATCCATTTGAGAGGGGAGCCTGGGTCCTGTCACCTGAGCTCTTTGGATCTTCTCAGGGAGAGACATGTCCCTTTTGAGTGACTGGGTCCTACAGGTCAGCTCTGTCTGGCGGAGCCTAGGCTGGAGAGGGCTCCAGACAGCTGAGGGGCCTGGGAGCCGCCCTCCCTGACCCAGTGATGCCAACGCCCTCTACGATGAAGGAGGAGTCGGTGGAGCAAGGACACAATGTGGCTGTGTTTGATCCTGTGACATGTCACAAGGAATCGCAAACAATTTATTGCCATTAGATGACGTTGTCAGGCACTAATTTCCTGGTGGCACTCGGTCACAGGTCTGGAGACACCAAAGGAGGCCCATGCGCTGGGGGCAGGAAGGCATGGTTGCAAGCAAGGCGGGGTTTCCATAACGAGGCTTTAATGAGGGGAGCTCACTGGCCTGTGTGGAGAAGCCCAAGGAGATGCGTCCGGCTCCCCCTCTGCGAGGCCACTTCCTCTCCGAGGTCCCCAAGTACCCGGGAAGCCACTGAAGGCCAGCTGCAGCCACCAGGATGGCTGCCCACTGCGGATCTCTCTTGAGGTCACGCCACCCTGCCATCTTCGCCCAATCTGAACGGCGGCAAGAAACACAGCATTTCCATGCAACCATGCAAATGCGCTCATTACCATCTCTTCAATATGCAGGAAGAAACTGCGATGGGCTGGCCAGCCCCACCACCCGGCTCTGGCCTCGCATCCAATAAGGCGACATATTCATCTGCCAAGATGGATGAGGAGGGGGTTCCAATGGAGAGGCAGACCCACAGGGGGAGGGGTCAGATCCACGAGCGGAAGAGGAGAAGAGAGAAAATACGCAGGAAGGAGAACCTGAGAAACAGACCAAGACACCGAAGGAGGAAACAGAAGATTAGGCTGAGAGAGGGAAGAGAGACAGAATGAGAGATGAGCGCGGAGGATAGGGGCACGGTCCGAGTCAGGGACAGGAAGAAAGAGACATAAAATGAAGAAGAGGGGCAGAGCGAAATTGAGAAAAATGAACTGAAAAGTGGTCCGGAGGGGGCGAAAATAAAGCAACGAAGGAGGGAAATGAATGCCCAGAACGGAGCACACGGAAAGCAGGGAGACAGGCGGACGAGCACAGAGATAGACAAAGGAGGGCGAGGGCGTGCAACTGCCCGAGTCGGGTGGGGAAGGACGGTTGGAGAGGTAAAATACATCGCTCGCGCTCAGGGCCCGTTTCCTCCATCCAGGCCATTCTGGCCACTGTTGATCGCGGGCTGCTCCGCAGACCCTGGGCTGCGGGCCAGGTGGGGGGACCTCAGGGGTGGAGTGGGGGAGCAAGCGGCCCTCTGGCCAGCCTCGCGCCCCTCTCTGGGCAGTCAGGACCTGCTCCTGGGTGCTGGGGCCCGGCTGGGGACCCGTCATCCAGCGCGTCGTGGCTGCCGCCAGCTACCTCGGCCGTTCGTGTCGCCTCTCCTGAGCTGACAGCGAAAGTTGGCAAAGTTTCTCCTAGTTTCCCTGTAGCTTCTCCGGACCCAGGGAAGAGCTCTGGGGCCCATGGGGGGCAGCAACCTGTTCTGGGGCGGCTCTGGAGGCCCCAGCCGCGCCTCCTAGAATACTGGGGGTTGGATTCCCGGCCAGTTGCAAATCCCTCCCGGTGCGGACACCAGGCCACGCACTCGGGCGTCCCTCTGACTGCTAATAGGAGAGAGAAAGAACGCGGAAGAGAGAGAGGGGGAGAGAGAGGAGGAAAAAAAATATTCTCAGCTCAATTTAAGTCTCATGGAAAGGGCTTACAACTGTAATTAAATCATTAAATTCTTGTCTACGCTTCACAGAGCGGAGAGAAATTAACTTCCCACCAACCTCATTTTCTATTTGAACATGAAATAATGATTTTCTGCCCGTCTAATTACAAAGCCAACATCTGATCAAGCCAGCATCCAGAGGGGATTATCGCATGCACGAGTATTAGACCTCATTACCAGCTTGAGTGCAAAATTATTACATCTTGTAATTGGATGGTGAGATTTATATACAGATCGGCCCGGTTTCTGTAAGATTGTAATTACAAGCTTCGTTGGTTAGCTACTTATCAGAACTTTGCAGGAAAACAAAACAAATGACTGAGGAAAACGAGCATTTCATTAACCTGTAACCCGAGCGCGGGGGGAGGGAGCGGTGGGAGCGTGCGCCGGCGTCTGCAGGAAGCGGAGGGATCGCTGGGCCGCCCTGCAGCCGGGGAGCTCAGGCCTGAGAGAGAAGGAGGGAAGACAGGCTTAGGCGGGGAGAGCCGGGGCTGCAGCCGGTGCCCCGAGGGTCTGGGTGAAGAGGGGGCAGAGAATGGACTAGGTGGCTCTCGGCTGTTGGGCAGATGTGTGGGGCAGCCCCAAGAGTCCTGGGTTTACATCGGGATTCCGGCGCGCATACCGTCAGCGCTACTTGGTGCGCCAAAGCGCTCGCTCTGGACGCCCTGTGGGTGCACTCTCCTCACCCTGGGCCACGCTGAGTGAGCGTCTACAGCAAGCCTCCGAAGCTGTTTTGTGCGCTGGGAACATTGGAAGAAGGCGAGAGAGATGATGGGGAAGCTTCCGTGTGCAAGGCGTCTGTGCGCGCAAGCCTTTCCCAAACCAACTTCCCAGTGCACCTGCTTTTCCTCTCTGTGCGGTGTGTCACTTTGACCCCATCTCTTGGATTAAAAATCCCTGCAAAAGGTGCGGTTGTCCGTGGACTCGCAAATTTAGTCCGGAGCCAGGCTCCACTGCCCCGGTGGAGTTGGGGAGCCGGCGCCACGTCGGGCCGGCTGCCTAGGACGCTGAGTCCCAACGTGGGGCTCGGATTGTCCAGGCCAGGGTAGGGATGAGCTCAGCCGAAGACCAGGGTAGTGGAGAGACTGCTTCTGCTTGGGATCTGGGCGCCTGGAGAGAGCTAATTGATGGAGGTTCCTGGTCCCTATCTGGTTCTGGGTCTGGAGGTTCACCTTCTGGGCCATGCACCGCCCGCCCACTCCGCGTGGCTAGTCCCCTGAGAACTACCTTATCCGTGTCCCTGGTCTCCCCCCCCCCACCCCCGCCTCCTGCAGTCCCACGCAGCCAGGTCGAAAGCTGACTAATGCTGAAGAAACATTTCCAGGGCCCCCTGTTTTCTCCTTTCCTCCCGGAAGAAGGAGTTACATTTCAGGCATTTCGTCCGAGCACTTAGCGCGCAGACCCAGCTTCCCTACCTCCTAACCTCGCTGCGGGCACTGCCCTGGTCTGATGCCAACTCCGGGACACCGGAGCTGCTGAGCCTCGAGCCTGACACCTGGGGAACACTCCGGGATATCATGTTATCGTTACCCTCAATTTTGAACCCCGAGATGGTGAGCTCGTGATTCCCTGTGCCACTTCTCAGAGAGTTTTAACTCGAAACGAAATCTGGTGCCTGGGAAACACGTCAAAGCCCGAGCTCCCCCTGATGCCTCCTTCTCAGGAGGGACTCCAGCTTACGCGGACGCAGGGAGTCAGGCAGAACCAGGCGGGGAGGAGCTGAGGGCAGCAGCCTGCCCCACTTTGAGAGGGCCACAGGTCGGTCACCCCCATGGAGTCGGACATTTGATTGCCTCCAAACCTTCCCTTGCATTCCCCCCAATTTTCTCACCATTCCCCCACCTCCTGGAGTCCCCGACCAATGCGAAGAGTGGTGGCAAGAGGCGGGGAGCGGGGATGGGATGAAAACCGGGTGCCCACAGGAGTTCATTCCCTAACAGGGCTCCGCAGAGCTGCTGAGATCAGAGACAGCCGGGCCGAGACCCTCCGATCCCTCCCGTCTGCCGGAATTCGGATACGGCTCCGCTATCAATCAGCGCGCGGCGGCCACTGTCTGCCTCCGAGCCGGGGCTGGCGTCTCCGCGGCAGAGTCGCCGCCCTCCTGTCGTCCCGAGCGCTCCCCACGCAGGCTCGGCCTGCGCGCCCGTCGCCACTGTGGCCTAAAGCGTTCGCGGGTAGCCGCCACTACCCCGGGAATTTCCTCCCCGCTCGCGGCGGCACGCCCTGATCCGTGAAGGTGGGCGCTTGCATGCTGGGGTTTCAGGTTTGATTTGGGATATATCCTACCATAAAACTAAGAGTCGTGCCTCCCCTCCCCACCCGAGCCTGTGGGAAAATCCTCGCAGGAAGAAAACAGGTTGGCGCTGAGGCCGGGGAGCAGGAGAAGGGCAGCAGAGAAACGAAGGCTCTCTACAGACAGAAAATTCCAATACACGAACTTCTCGAAGTGCTCTCGGAAAGTTCCTGGAGCCTCCGTCACCCGGCTCCTCCTCCTCCCCGCGCCCACTTAGGGCGCGGGCAGGATCCACATTTGGGTCGTTGCTCCCCACGATCCCCGGGGCGTCCACCCTGCAGACCCCTTCCCCAGCCAAGCCTGCCATTTCTAAAAAAAAATAATCGCACCCGAACACTGAGGCAGCGTTAACGTGGCTAATTTCTGGGTTTGGTTCTCTCGGATGGGGGACAGCCTCGACCCCCTGAGCAGCGAGATGGCCTTTGAGCGTACGAGTAAAATGCACCTCCTCACCCTCTTCTGCCTCCCTCCCTGCGCAGCCTTCTGGGGCGCGAGCTGAGAAGGGGGCCCGGGCTGACTAAGGCCCCCTAAGGCCCCGGCACTAGCCCGGGACCCCGGTCTGGTCCCAACCCAGGCTCCGCGCTGGGGCAGGCAGAGAGGTACCGAGGGGCGGGAAGCCGGGAGGGGAGAACTGACCCGGTACTAACCCCTGCCCCCAAGCCTCTCCTCCCCCCACCCCACCGCACCCTCTCGACGCAGGCCAAAGGGGGCGGGAAGGGACGGGGAGCGCTGGGGTCCTGCCCCCGCCCCGGCCCGCCCTACGCGCGGTATTTGCGGGGGTGGGCGGCCTCGCCGGCAAGGCTCCCCAGCGATTGGCGACTCGGGAAGGAGACGCAAGGAAAAGTCGAATAAGAGGGCGCAACGTCAGACCTGAGATTTGGGGAAGGGCGAGGGAGGGAGCGAGGGCGGGGACGGACACACAGACAGAGACGGACACCTCTCCCTACGCCCCTACCCCGCACAGCACCCTAAGTATGCACAACTTTAGGCTGCCTGAGTCCAGGACGCAGAGGCCAGGGTGGGGTGGGGACAGTGTTCTGTGAGGGAAAAGAGAGAGAGGAGAAAGAGCTAAGGGGACAGAAAAGAAACCGTGAGAGAAAGGGGAAGAGGAGAGAGTTTCCTAGCGCGCAGAAAGGGTAAAGAGCCCGAAGGAGCGGAAGCGATCCTGGGGGGAAGAGGCGCGCGGAGGGGAGGGGAGGGGAGAGGAAGGGCGCGGAGGAGGAGTGAGAACTAGAGGAGGACGAAGGAAGCGTGGCGCGACACCGCGGGCAGAGGAGGGCAGCGAGGAGCCCGGCGCGGGCAGAGGCAGCTCCGGCGGCGAGAGGAGGGAGCGCGGCGCGGAGAGGAGGGGCTTGCGGGCCGTAGAAATGTCAATCAGAGCCCGGAGCCCCGGGAATCTTCGCCAATCTGTTCGGACCTGACCTGGCTCCTCGCCGCCGCCGCCGAGCAGATCAATAGGTGAACGCGGAGCGCAGCGCGGGAGGCAGCGCGGCCCCAGCCCGGCCCAGTCCCCGATGCGCGCCGGAGCCCGCGGGCGGCGCTGAGCAGGGCGGCCCCGGGAGCCGGGCCCCCTCTCCGTCAGTGCCCCGCGGGCCACCATGTCCTTCCCCCAGCTCGGATACCAGTACATCCGCCCGCTCTACCCGCCCGAGCGCCCGGGGGCCGCTGCCGGTGGTGGCAGCGCTGGGGCCCGGGGCGGCCCGGGAGCCGGAGCCTCGGAGCTGGCCGCCTCGGGGTCCCTGTCCAATGTGCTCTCCTCCGTGTACGGGGCGCCCTATGCTGCGGCGGCAGCCGCGGCCGCCGCCGCCCAAGGCTACGGCGCCTTCCTGCCCTACGCAGCCGAGCTGCCCATCTTCCCTCAGCTGGTAAGCGCCCGAAGAGCCGGGGGGTGAGGGAGTAGGAGCTGGGGCGCCGGACGAGGTGAGCGCGCGGGAGTAGACGAGTGGGGCCTGGGCGGGGATGGCGGAGGCCGCCGCGGGCAGGGCTCATCCGTGCTCCCTCCACGCGTGTCCCTTCCTTCCCCGTGTGCACGCAGGGCGCGCAGTACGAGCTGAAGGACAGCCCCGGGGTGCAGCATCCGGCCGCGGCGGCAGCGTTTCCGCACCCCCACCCCGCCTTCTACCCTTACGGCCAGTACCAGTTCGGAGACCCGTCCCGTCCCAAGAACGCCACCCGGGAGAGCACCAGCACGCTCAAGGCCTGGCTCAACGAGCACCGCAAGAACCCCTACCCCACCAAGGGCGAGAAGATCATGCTGGCCATCATCACCAAGATGACCCTCACCCAGGTGTCCACCTGGTTCGCCAACGCGCGCCGGCGCCTCAAAAAAGAAAACAAGATGACTTGGGCGCCCCGCAGCCGCACCGACGAGGAGGGCAACGCTTACGGGAGCGAGCGCGAAGAGGAGGACGAGGAGGACGACGAAGAAGACAGCAAACGCGAACTGGAGCTGGAGGAGGAGGAGCTCGGGGGGGAGGAGGAGGACGCGGGGGGCGAGGGCCTGGCGGACGACGAGGAGGACGAGGAGATCGATCTGGAGAACGTCGACGGCACGGCCACGCCTGAGCTGGCCCTGGCTGGGGCGGTGCACAGGGACGGCGACCTCGGCCTGGTACCCACTTCAGACTCCAAGAACAGCGACTCGGACGACAGCTCCGAGGGCTTGGAGGAACGTCCACTGCCGGCCCTGAGTCTGGCCCCAGTGCAGCCGCCGGTAGCCACGGCTCCGCCATCTCCGCCCTCGCCCCCAGCGGGCCTGGATCCCTGTGCTCCGGCTCCGGCACCCGCCTCTGCCCTGCAGAAGCCCAAGATCTGGTCCCTGGCCGAGACGGCCACAAGCCCCGACAACCCGCGCCGCTCGCCTGCGGGCGCGGGGGGCTCTCCTCCTGGGGCAGCCGTCGCGCCCCCAGCCCTGCAGCTCTCCCCGGCCGCGGCGCACAGACTCGTCTCTGCGCCGCTGGGCAAGTTCCCCGCTTGGACCAACCGGCCATTCCCCGGCCCACGCCCGCACCCTCTCTCCCTGCTCGGCTCGGCCCCTCCACACCTGTTGGGACTTCCCGGAGCCGCGGGTCACCAGGCCGCCGCCGCCTTCGCGCGGCCCTCGGAGCCCGAGGGCGGAACAGGTGACTGCTCAGCGCCACGGAGGGAGCTGGGCGTCGGGCTCTGGGGACCGCTGCCGGGCGGGAGAAGGAGGGCAGAACCCCAGGGGCTCAGGGCTTTCACCACCTAGCGCCTGCCTCCCGCGGCCCTGGGAGCCAGAACAAAGCGCCCTAAAGGCCCCCGCTTTTTCTCCCTCGCTTCCCTTAGATCGCTGTAGTGCCTTGGAAGTGGAGAAAAAGTTACTCAAGACAGCTTTCCAGCCCGTACCCAGGCGGTAAGAGACTCAGAGGTGGGCGGAATCGTGGGGCCCGCAGGCGGGGGAAGGAAGACCCGGAGCAAACGCGGGCTTTTTACCCCCACCCCCGAGAGCGCAGCTGGGACCAGCTTTTAAAAGGGGACGACACACACTCCTTCCTCGTCTCCGAGGAGCCGAGACGGTTCGACAGCCCCGTCCCGACCCGGGCACTGCGGCGCAGGTCAGGGTGCCAGCAGGCCCCTGGGGCCCACCTCCCTCCTCCCAGACCCCAGCCTCTGGGCGAGCCCCTCCACTCTTACAGTTGCGCAGAAGACCAGCATCCACAGCGGGCGCCATTACGGGGGGACGTCTCCCTGCCCCCGGCCTCCGCCCCGGCTGGGGCTCCCAGTCTAGGCAGCCAGGTTGCCCCTCACCCCCGGCCTTCGCTACCCTTGCCTCTCTCTTGCAGGCCCCAGAACCACTTGGACGCCGCGCTGGTCTTGTCGGCTCTCTCCTCATCCTAGTTCTTTTAAAATTTTTTTAAGTAATTGTAATAATTGTAAAAAAAAATCGCTCTGTATAGTTATGACTTGTAAGCATGTCTGTGTATGAATACCTGAAAAAGAAAACTAAACAAAAAAATAAAAAGAAATAACACAAGTCCCCCTGGGTCCTCCCCAAGTCGCTTCTGTGCCCCACATTAGCTGAGTTGGTGAAATCGGTTCGTGAGGTTGATTTTGGGGGGTGGAGTTTCCGCGAGAATAAGCGTCTCTGACTTGTTTGTATATACAGAAAAATGTACATATGTGTGAACCAAATTGTACAAGAAAGTATCTATTTTTGGCTAAATAAATGAGCTGTTGCCACTTTGACTACAACCCGCCTGTTGCCCCCAGAGGGATCTGTTTGCTGTTTTTTGTTCCGTCTTGTTCCACCCCCGTCCCCACCCTCCGTGTTTGAAGAGTCGCTGGGATCAGCAGAAACGAAGGAGAGACGGGACGGCCGTGTGGTCACCAGCGGAGCGCAGAGGCACAGGAGTGGCGGGGCTGGGGGCCCCGCTGGAGGAGCGGCAGCTGGAGAAGGACTCCCGGCTCCTGAGGAACAGGGCAGAGGAGACAGGTGGGCAACCGGGGAGATTCCCTGCAAGGAATCTCGGTGAGGGAGCGGGCCCCACGGCCGGCCCACAGATGCAACCAACCATGGGGTCTTGGGGTGTCATGTAGCGACATAGCAGGGAGACTTAGGGGAGGGTCTGGACGCAGAGGGGTTAGGTTGGGAGGTTCTCACCCCTTCCTGCGCCCCCATTCTCAGAGTGGCACGATGAAGGTTAGTTCTTTATACAAGAGGCCATGCAAGTTCAGCTCCAAGTCCCCTTCCAACTGCGTTGCAACCACAGACTCCTCCTTATAGAAGCAAGAGTGTGGCGGAGAATAGGGGGGATATGGAGGAGCGGGGAGTTTAGGGGTGCACATCCCTTCCTCTTGGTTCCTGGGCCCAGCCCAAATTCAGAGTTGGGGGCCCCGGGACATGGCAGCATCTGTGCGTCTTGGCATTCCAGCGGGTCTTGCCCAGGTGCCCTCAAGGGCAGCCTTCGGCGGTCCCGGCACGGAAGGCTCAGGCGGCAGCACAGACCCCGGCGGGATTCCGGCTGCAGGCAGGACCGGCTGGGCCGGCGGGCCGGCCGGGGAGGGAGTCGGGAAATTTGGGGCTGGAGCTCCCCCTACAGGACAGAAGGGCCTCTCGGTGCGGGCCACCGCGGCCTCCCAGCTCTGCCCGGCGCCGCGCCCCTCCGGTCCCTCCTTTTCTTTCAGTGCTCCCGCCTCCAACTCTGACTTGAAGTTGTAAGGATTT
The DNA here is from genome assembly GCA_004026765.1 of Micronycteris hirsuta. Classification (NCBI taxonomy): domain Eukaryota; kingdom Metazoa; phylum Chordata; class Mammalia; order Chiroptera; family Phyllostomidae; genus Micronycteris; species Micronycteris hirsuta. The sequence continues at coordinate 77,474 of PVJI01005744.1, read as the reverse complement.
CAGGAAGAGGGACGAGTTTGGGTACAAAGCGGGGGTACCTTTTTTGGATCCCCCCCCTTTTAGTTAGTATATTCATAAGACGGCCAGCTGCCAGGTGTTGGCCCAGCATAGTGGGGCGTGTGACAATCCCGTGGGTCTCTGGGAAGCTTTGGGAAGAGCTTACACACCCAAAGCCACAAACACGGGTCACACTGTACAACTTGGGGGTGCGTGTGAGCAGAGGGAGTCCAACAAGGCCTGGTCCAATGCAGACACAGCTGCCAGCACCCCACCCCACCCTGGGGACCCCCACTCAGGCTGGGGTAGTTGGGGTGCATTGGTGCCCTAGAGGCTAGTGGGAAGGAGTGTGAATGCAGGGCCTTTCAGGGTCACAGAGACCTGGTGAAGCAGAGACAGGGACACCAGGCCACCAGGCAAAGGAGGTCAGAAACTGGAGCTCCCTCTCCCCACTCTCCCTTAACTTTCTTTCTTCTGGAGTTTGGGTCCTTCCCTTGCAGCGGGAGAGGCTGTGGTCCAGCTCTGGCCCGGGGCACCACCAGGGCCTCCCAGACATGCTTCCAGCTCCAATGGCCTGGGGCCTGAACTTCCAAGGCCGGCCTCCTCGGAACCTCCGTGGCGAGGGGGGGGCGCTGTTAGCGTGCACAGATAGCTTCACTGGGACAACACCCCTAGAGGCCCTGGCTGGTGCCTCCCAAGCTTTGCTGAGACATAGACCCCTGCCTCACTTCCTGTGAAACCCTGAGCAGATAATTAACTCCTCTGTGTCCTATTTCCTCAACTATGCAGTGGGAATAGAAGCCTACCTCTAAGGGCGAAGGGTGTTTGTCAAAGCGCACGGGGGTGCCGGCATGTGGTAGGTGAGGGGAAATCGCCCTAGTCCTGCAATCATATTCCAGAATCTTGGACCCCACCCCTCAACCTCCTAGCAGCATTCTGCCCCACCCCCTCTTGTCGCTGTAACAGTGAGGCCTCTGAGTTGAGGCCTTTCAAAATCCAGCTCAACCTAGCAAAAGGAAACGACCCAGGCAGGGAGAGGGGGTGACAGCAATGCCAGGCGGCCTCTGCATGCTGATGGCCCACAGGGCGGGGGTGGGGGGGAGACAAGCGGCCTCTCCATGCTGATGGCCCACGGGGTGGGGGTCGGGGGGGAGACAAGCCTCGGTGCGGAGGGAGTGGGTGTGGAGAGGCCAGGCAGAGCTGCAGAGAGGTCTGAGCGCCTGTCCCTGGTCTCTCTCCCATGAAAGCCCTGGGTTCCCTTCCCCCTTCAGTCCACCCCATTCCGGGGTAATGGTCCTTGGAGGAGACCCACCTGGCCCACTGAAAGCAGCGTGTGTGGGTGCCAGAGGAGAGCGGGATAAACTCCAGAGCAGCTCCCATGTTTGCTCATGGGCCCCTCACCTGCCTTAATACGACTCCGACAAGACAGCCATAAACAAAAGGAAGAAGCCCCGCGTGGGCTTCTCAGCTAAGAAAGGGAAGTGGAGACAGCTCCCCTTTGCTGCCTTTTCATTTCACCAGGAAACAGGTTGTTCGTCCTCCTCCCAGAACCTCCTCCGAGTCCTCCTCTTATCTCCTTCCTCTCAGGGATCCTGGGAACTGCCTCTACCCTTTACGGTCCAACCCTACAATTTAAAAAGGAGAAAGGAAGCTAGGGGAGAGAAGAGGAAAAAAAGGAAGCCAGAGAGGAGACACAGAGAAGATATGGCAATCTCATCCTTGGTCCTGATTAAGCTTCAATTAGAAATAAAATGTGTCAATCACTCCGCCTGGAAGGGGTTCCTGCTGTCGGGGCTGGTTATGCAAAGCACTCCAAGGTGTGTGGGGATAATCAATTAGGTCAGAGGAAAGAGTGTGTGTCACTGCTTCCCTCGTTATCTGCATGGGGCTGGAGGTGGGGCTGCATCCCCAGGCCAGGGAGTAGAATTATCTCCCTAAGTGATGGCCCGCCTCTGGGACTGGCACATCCCTGGTCGCCCGCTGGATTTCTTTTCAGTAGAATGCAGGGAGGAGGAAGTGGGGTCTGAAGGCGGCATGGGCAGGCTAGAGCAGCAGAGGTTGCGGGAGAGGAAGGGATGCTCCAGCCACTCACCTGTCCCAGGCCAGAAGTGAGGAGTGGGCAAGGCCTCACCTGCTGGGCTGGGGCGTCTCCAGGTGCACAGTCAGAGCCAACCGGTCTGCTGGCTCAGGCCCGAGTTCTGGAAAGTTAGGGAGAGGGACTGGGTGCCAGATGTCTTCACCGGCTTGTTGGGAGATTCTGTCAGGAACTCATGTTGGGCCTAATTATTTGTATCCTTCTAGAAATGTCCTCTGTACCCTGTAATTCCGGGCTGCACGTACCCTCGACCTCCGTCAAATGAAAATGGACAATTAACTGCAGGTGTGCAAAACTGCGTCAGTGGTTACAGGTCCCTCTGACGAGTGGGGGCAAGCCTCGTCCTCTCTCTGGGCCCCACTTTCACCATCTGAAACATGGAGAGGATTGGACTGGATGGATGTATCCAAATTTCCTTACACATCCCCGTCTAGGATTAGGTGTAAATGAAAAAGTGTGGGTGGGGTGAGCACCTGGAGTGAGACACCTGGGAGAGGCCCTGAGAGTACTTCTCCACTGACCATCTCCCTCTGCCGGGACAGACGGCAACGTCTGGGGACAGTTTAGACGGTCATGACTGGCTAGGAGTGTTCCTGGCATCTAACACGTAGAGAGCAGGGATAAAGGGCAACCCCCAGAAAACCAGGTCTTCTCTCCCAGAAACCGCAGCTCTGTGCGGAGAAACAGGAGAGCAGGGTGAGAAGGGGGACACTTTTTGTTCTTTAAAAGCTCTTGGCCCTGGAAGGGGGAAGTAGGGGTGAGAGAGAGCAAACAGGAGGCCATGCCATCCTGGGAAAAAGAGAGTGGGTTTCAGCTCAGCCTGGTGCCCTGAGCCGCTGGAGGTGGGCCGTCCTGGGTGAGAGGGACAGAGTCAGCCCTGAAGAGGATGCGCCAGGAAAGTTGGGGCCTTTCTCTCCGGACATGACAGCAGGAGCAGGTCACCGGGAGGTTCTCACTAATGACAACTCAACTCCTGCGGCTCTGCCTCATAGTTACTGCCGCCTTTTAACTGCCGCCAGCCCTTCTGTGCGCGTCAGCGTGTCTACTTACTTGCTTGTGTTGCCCTGGAATGTGCGTCTGTGTGCATGTCTCTGTGTATGTGTGTCTGCATCTCTGTGTGTCTGTCTGTGCCTGTCTCTGTGCCTGTGTGTTCCGTTCACACGTGTCTGTGTGCACGTGTGTGCACCTGTGTCTCTGTGTGTCTATGTGTCTGGGTGGTGTTGGGGCGCTGGCGGGAGACAAAGGCAGGGTAAGGTCTTACTCTGGCCGAGCGGTGCCTGGGCCCGGGAGGCTGGGATTTCCCTGCTTTTGTGCGGGGAGCACTGCATTCTCTCGCTGTGCAGGCCGCTAACAAGTGGGCCGCGCGCTCCGGGGCCTTTGGAGGGCACTCATCTGAGAGATTGCGCTTTTCTCAGCCGTGCAGATTTATTTTGCCAAAGTTACAGGGCAATTATGGAAATGCGCCCTTTGAAGCCGGGCTGATTTCTCTTTATTTTCTTCTCCCTGACAAAGCAGAGCTTCCCTGCCTCTTGCAAGGTTTTTTTTTTTTTTTTTTTTTTTTTTTGCCTCCCCCACCTCTCTCCCTTTCCCTTTCCTCTTTTTTTTTCCCTGATAATTATTAGATAGAGGGAGTTTCCAGGGGTAATTTCAAAAAAATCTTTTAAACGGCGATAAAAATGGGTGTAGATTAAAATAATGTTACTCTTCTTTTAATGTTATACATTTTTAATGGGCTTTTGATGGCCAGGAGGGGAGAAGTGGATTCGTGGTAGCAAGAGGCAGACACCTCATGCCCAGATCATGGACACGTGGCCTCCTCGCCAGCCTGAGGCCCGGGCCGGCCACCCCTGGCCACAGACCGGCCCTGCTGCCTGGGGCTCCCCAAACTCAGCAGGACTAGTGCCCTCTGCTCCCCCTGCCCCGCTCCTTGGGACGAAGAGGCCTCGGCTCAACGGAGCTATGTTTTCTGGGCTTTGGGCATTATTTATCACTGTGGCACGGAATTTGAAGGCTCCATGTGAACCGGCCCCACTGATTTCCCTCCCCCTGCCCCGTGTTGCCTGACTTGGTGCGGGGGTGTTGAAGCAAAGCGTCTGAAGCCAGATGGCGTCCACTTCAGGGCTGGGGAGGCCTGCGAGGGGGGAGCTGGCCTGCTCAGTGTGCCAGGGCTTCACTTTCTATTTTTTCGGATGGCTTTGAAGTTTGCTTTGTCCACATTTGTGTTTGCTCCTAACTTCCTCCCTTCCTGCCTTTGGGGTGAATGGCCCATTATCTGTGCACAAACAGCGAGAGGAAGCCTCGTCACCTTCGGGAGCAGGAGCCGGCCGTTGGCCTCAGTGGCCTGTCCTGAGTGGGGGCCATTTCAGCTCTCGCTTCCTTTATGTGGTTTAAAATAAAACAAAACAAAGTTAAGTAGGTGCCTACTATTTGATAGGTCTTGTGCTCAGCACTTTCTATTCAGTTTATTTAATGTTCACAGCCTCCTTCGGGAAGGGACAGATGAAGGAAGGAAAGTTTAAAGGGGTCTGTGGGGGGTGGGGGAGTGGTAAAAAAATTCCTCTGGTAACATGGAACCACCTCCATGGAGCAAAAAAACAGTCCAGGCAGAACATGCCATGTGGTGTGCTACCATCTGAATTAACAGGGGAATCTACGTTCGTTTGTATGAGAAGCTGGTTAAGAGTGGTCGCGACAGGGACAGGCCTGGGTGCCTGGGGGTCAAGGAGAGGAAGAGTATTTTTTGGTTTCTATCCGTTTGCTTCTTTTGAGCCATATGAATGTTTTGACTCTTCAAGAAGCTCTTTTGTTTTTAAGTAACTAAAATGCAGAGAGAGAGAGAGAGAGGGAGGGAGGGAGGAAGGCCAAGAGAGTGCACCTTTTCTGGATTTCACAGTGGAACTGAGAATGGTTCATTCATTCATTGGTTTGTTCACTGGACATCCACAGATGTTCCCGGCGCACCCGTATGTGCTAGACCAGAGGCCCCAGATGTGGCAGCCCAGAGCGTGGGCCCCACACGCAGGCTGCCTTGGTTCAAATTCCAGCTCCAGTGACCTTGGGCCCCTGACTTCACCTCCCTGAGCTTTGCTCCCTCATAAAACAGAAAGAATAATTCAAATTCTGCCTCTCTCATAGAGAATTAAATGAGATAATTCATGCTTAGAACAATGCATCATGCATGGTGATGTGCTCTGTGCATAATAATGATCTCAAATGACAAACACTATTTTTATTAATTGTATCAGCACCCCCAGGCAATAGGCATCATTGTGCCCACTTTACAGGCAGGTAAGCCCCACACGGTCACTGGCCCAGCACGGCCAGCAGAGGGTGGAGCCCGCATCCCGACTCAGGCCTTCGGGACTCCAGGATGTTCAAGTTGCGCTCGCCTGCACTGGAGTCTGCCCCTCGCTCATGCACCGGGTTTGGGGCACAGTGCTCTGCAGCTGCGACTGCACGGTGGCCCCGCCCCACCCCTCTACCCGAGGCACATGGGCCAAGGCCGTGTGTAGCGCCAGCACGCTGGTTCTAGGGGCGAAGAACAGCACAGCGCATGTGAGGGGTCATCCTGAATCTGTCACCTTCAAATTTTTTTTATTGAATTCACTGGGGTGTCACTGGTTCATAAAATTATACAGGTTTCAGGTGTATCATTCCGCATGACGTCATCTGTATATTGTACTCTGTGTTCACCACCCAAGGTCAAATTCCCTCCCAGCACCATGTACCCTCCGCCCCCCCTGCTCTCTTTACCTCTGACAATCACCATACGGTTGTGTCTACAAAGGTGTTCTTTTCATTTTTCCCTTTTGCACAACCCCTTCACCTTTGTCACCCAGCCCCCAAAACCCCTCCCTTCTGACAGCTGTCCATCTGTTCTTCGTATTTATGAGTTTGTTTCTATTTTGTCAGTTAGTTTATTGTGTTCATTCGATTCCACATATAAGTGAAATCATGCGGTATTTGTCTTCCTCTGACTGGCTTACTTCACTTAGCATCATGCCCTCCGGGTCCATCCACGCTTTGCAAAAGGTAAGACTTCCTTCTTTATATGGCCGAGTAGTGTTCCGTTGTGTGAATGTGCCATTGCGATGTTATTTTCAGTGGCCAAGGTTTGACAGCAGCCCGAGTGCCCATCAGTAGATGAGCTGGCTTATCTTCTAATAAAGGAGAGGACGGGAGGAGGACCTCTGTCCTCCTCCTTCTCATCTTTAGTCCTTCTCATCTTTAGTCCTGCGGGAAAGGAGCTCTCAGGACAGTTCTATACACCAACGTTTTGCTGTAAGAGACCATCCATATCAGCAGAGGAAAGGCTTTGCCGTACTTCTAGATCTCCGCTGCTCACAGGTAGCCCCCGGACCAGCCTCAACCTGGGAGCCTGTAAGAAATGCAGACTCTCAGGCCCTGCCCACACCCACCAAATCAAAATCAGCATTCCCCCAGGATGCTCTGGGTCATGGGTGTGCCTCTTACAGTATGCGAAGCACTGGTCCAGACACCCCTCAGTGAAACAGGTGGTGCTTCCAGAATGAAGACAAGGAAGTCTCTGAGACTTGGACCTCACGCGTGATGCAGGGCGGAGGATGCGCGCAGAAGGGAGGGGCAGGAGTAGGAAAGGAAGGAATGAGAGAGGTCAAGGCAGAAGGTGCCAGGTGCCAACTAAGGCTGATTTTGCCAGGCTGAAGACGCATTTTGCCCCTTCCTCTGCCTTTAAGCACGTTCAAGGTCGGCTGTAACACTGTGTGTCTCACCGACACAGCCTTTGCCCTCCTGCCCTTCCAGATATTGCAGAGCACAGGGGTATGTATAATTAGAAAAATAATAACTGATTCCTTACAACATTCCTCATGGCTGATCCCCCGAGGCTCTCATGAAGAGAAGGAAGGAGGGAGAAGAGAGGAAAAGAAAGAAAGGAAAACACAGAGGGATGAAGGGAGGGAGGCCAGCCATTCTGAGTGGACGCAGAATAGGTAGCAGAGGGTCTAGAAGAAGGACAAGGCAAGGACTACCTCATTCACTTCCATTCATTCATTCAACATTATCACTCAAAGAGACACATGTGAACAAAGTGCCCGCCCTTCTGGGTTTTTTTGTCTACTGGATACACGTAATTTACTACTATTAATAATAATAACAGCAGCAATAATAATACTGTGGGACTGTGAAGAATAAGAACAAGATGCCGGAAGCATGGACAAGGCAGAGGGACCTCACCTAGTTTGGGGTGGGTGGGTGGAGGAGGGGGTGCAGTCACAGACAGGCATTTGTGTCTGGGGACACAAAGGAGCGGAAGTGAAAGCCCTGGGTCTGTGCTATCGAGCGCTTGAAACATGGCTGGTCCTAATTAAGAGAGGCCATAAGCCTAAAACACTCAGGGATTCAAAGACACAATACATTAAAAGGAAAAAGAATGTAAAGTATTGCAATGATTTTACGTTTGTTCCATGTTGAAATGATAGTATTTTGGATCTGTTGGGTGAAATAAAATGTATCATTAAAATTAATTTCATCTGTATTTTTATACGTTTTAAAACAAACATGGTTACTAGACATTTTTCAATGACATAAATATGGCTTATGTTGTATTTATAACAGACAGCATGCTCCCGAAAGACCGATACGCTGGGAGTCCGTATTTCAGCCCCACAGCTTCCTGAGGCACCTTGAGTGCATTAGCTTAGCTGCTCTGAGTTCCATACCTTCTTCATGTGCTTAGCACCTACTGTCTGCTTAATAAATGTTAGTCACCGTAACTTATGGTAGAAGGTATAAGTTACGGTGACTAACATTTATTAAACAGACAGTAGGTGCTAAGCACATGAATGAACTCATTCAATCTTCACAAGGTCCTATGAGGTAGGTACTATTGTTCTGTCCATTTAAAAGCCAAGGAAACAGAGGCTCTGAGTGATAAGTCATCCGAGGCCATCTCCTTAGGGAGTGGTGGGGACAGCATGGGACCCAGACCGCCTGGCTCTGCAGCCTGCACTCAAAATCCCGACACTGCCGTGAATGGGACAAACCTCCCAGGAGGGCTCCGGAGGCCTTCCCTGGGGCAGCGCAGCATCCAGGCCCTTCAGATCAGCACCTGACACCATGTGAGTGCTCAGTGCGTCAGAGTGGTCGTTATCTGACAAAGAACTTTTTTGCCAAAAAAAAAGAAAATAAACAAACAAGAAAACACCAGGTACCATGCAAAGCAATCACCCAGACTTTGTCAGGAGTTAACACGGACCCCAGAGGGATCAAGAGAGAAGGCACGATGTCGTTTTGAGCTAGCTTCAGAAGTCACACTCTGTCATTCCTGTAATATTCTACTGCGCTTGCAAAAGTCATTTCTATCCAGTATGGCAGGGCTCCCCGGGGACACCCTGGAAGCTGGCGACTGCAGCCACGGACACATCTGCGTGCTGTGACTTAGCACCTGTTTTTCTTTTGAAGGAAAGATGTCCCTTGGATCCCAAGAGTCTGGGTGACTGGGTGTGAGAGACAGAAACCCAGTTCAAACAGTCTTTTCTAAGAAGAGGTTTCCCGGTTCACTAACTGGGGAAGACAAAGGGTGGAATAAATATTAATGTCTGAGACTTACTGAATACATACCATGTGTTAAGCACATGTATTAACTCATTTAATCCTCACGAAAACCCTATGAAGTGGACCAAAGACTTGAAAGCATCGGTACTTTCTTTTTTCATTTCAGCTTCCGCTTCAGTGTGTTACCCTTCTTACCTCAGACTTTGTCCTGTGGCAGATACACAATTGTCATTAACTGTGTGACCATGGCCTTAGAGCTGTGACCCAAAGGGAAAGAAATGGTTTCTCTTGCCTAGCTTCACTGTAAAATCCCAAGGGACAATTCCGGTTGGCTCAGCTTGGGTCATGTGTTCATTGCTGGGCCGATCACACTGGCCAGGGGTGTGGCAAGAAGAGGAGAAGAGGTTCCTTGAAGAAAGTGAGGGTGCTACTATCGTGGGAAGGGGGAACGTGCGCTGGGCCGACACAGTCAATCCATATCTGCTACACCGCAGTGGCCGGGGAAGGGTACAGGAGGGACAAGGGAAGGAAGACCTGTGTAGAGGTTTGGGAGGCAGGTGAGAAGGGAGAGCAGTCAGCATTTCACCAAAGACCAGTCTTAAAGGACTAGCGACTGAGCGAAGGCGAAAGTCAAAGGCGGATAACCTCTCAGCCTGCCCAGGCCCCGCGGTCTCTGTCTGACCACAGCCTGGGATGGACACGGGTCTGGCCACAGCTTCTCAAGCATTCCCACCCGAAGACCCCTAGGCAAAGGGGCGAGCAAACCTGCGGCACGAAGAATCTGAGGTCAGACCCGAACTGGCCCTCCACAAGACTGCAAACTCTTTCATGCCTCACTTTTTGCCTCAGATAGGAGTTTGTATCATACGCTGTGATGTGTCCCTGTTTGTCTTGTCGTAAAGGTAGTTTTTCCCGGAAAGATCTTCAAATAAAATGGACAGTTCAGGGCCTCTATTTATCCTGTGACCTTGACACCTTCTGGGACACCGCTGGGTACTCTGGAGGGCTGGTGCCTTGATTCATGAAACTTAGACACATGGGGTGGACAAGAGCTGGACCCCAACATCTTGGGAGGTTGACAAGGACAGAGGATGAGGCTGAATTGGGAGGCTCCTGGGGACCCATATTTTGCTTAAAGTCAGTAGGAATTTAGAGCTTGACTTTTCCCCTTCTCTTCTTCCTCTCTATTCCCCTTTAAAACGTGAACCTGAGCTGAGGGATGCATCTTTGGGCGGGGCGTTGTCATGGTGCCGGGTGCATCACAGGGCCTGCTATTAGTAAGCACCCAGTAAGTAGTCACTGAATGCATTGCTGCTTTAGAATTTGGCAGTACAATCAGGCTTTTCCTAAAAAGACATTTTAGATGGTTGGAAAAAGCACTTGTAAATATTTTATAAGATAAGAATTATTGAATATTATAATTTTGTTAAAAATATTTTAATAACTTTTCAATATAATGGCTCCAAATAGAATTATAAAGTATAATCATAATAAAGATAGTAAGTTACTCTTTCTTTGGGTTGGCCATGTGACAGGGACTTGACCTTGCATTTTCCTACACAAAGGCAGCATGAGAGTACAGTTTGACGGTAGCGGCCACTCTATTTTTAGTTGTCCTGTGTCCTCTCCCTGCCATACCTGAGCACCCTAAATATATACCCAGTCACTCCTGACCCTCAGGTGCAGGTAGGACCATTTATGAGGTCAGGCAGCAGTGTGGGGACCACGTGCCCTGTCACAGGCTCTCCCTGATTGTCCTAAGACATTCCTTTCTTGTCCACATAACAGTCAGGCCAGGGGGTCTCCACACTAGGGTTTGTCCTCCTGGCCAGGCCCCTGACCTTGGCGCCCTGGAATACGGCAAAAGGACAGGGTGGCACAACCCAGCTGTAAACAGCGCTTAGGAAAAGGCCATAAACTTGACTGCTTGCTCCACAGCACGCAGAAGGGCCATTGCCAAAAATACGACTGTCCAAACATGTGGAATGAAGTCCCTGCAGGAGAGAGGGGCTGAGCTGAGAGGGCGGGCGACAGAGGGAACCTCAGAGGGGACAGTGTGATGGGAGCAAGTTGCTGGGAGGGAGGCTGCAAGTGTTCCTGTGGAGAAAACACAGTGGCGCCTTCTCTCCCCACCACCTCCGAGATATTAGCTTCATAGGCTTCCATGCAATTGCTGCGCTCATTCGGGGGCAGCGGCCCCACTTGCTCAGTCTTCCCTGGTTGACAATTACAGAAGAGCCGGCATTTCTGTGCTCCATCAACGCCCCCCAAGTTACAACACGTGACTATTAATGGCAAGTTAGGGGGCATCTCTAGATTGATAGTAGTATCTCCGACCCTCAGAATGCATCCTCATGCACAGCAACACACAGGGGTGACACCCAGAACATCTAACCACGGGGCGCCCACTGGCGTGGAAACTGGGAGGGTCCCGAGGCCTCTGCTGTGACAAACATGGACAGGTCCGTTTGTGGGTCCTGGGAACGTCCAGGAGGTCCCAAGGAGGGGTCGGAGCAAAAGAGGAGACACTATTTGCCGATGGGCATGGAATTACATCTGTTTTTAAAATGGAGATAACTGGGTATCCACACACAAAAGAATGAGGTTGGATCCCTTCCTCATTGCATACACAAAAACTAACTCAAAATGAACCACAGATTAATGGTAAGAGCTAAAACTATGAAACTCAGAAGGAAATACAGGCCTCAATCTTTGTGACCTCGGGTAAGGTGACTTCTTCTAAGATATGACATCCAAAGTACAAGTAACAGAAGGAGAAAACAGACACATCGAACTTTGTCAAAATGTAAAACGGTGTGCTACAAAGGACACCATCAAGATGGTGAAAAGATAACCAACGGGGGGGGGGAGATATTTGCAAATTCTGTGTCTGATAAGAGAATTCTATCTAGAACACATAAGAATACTTCAACTCAATGAATGACAAAAAGAACAATCCAACTGAAAATGGGCCAAGAATCTGAGTAGACATTTCTCCAAAAATGATGTACAAACAACCAATAAGCACATGAAAAGACGCTCAACATGGTCAGACATCAGCGAAACGCAGATCAGCACCGCAGTCAGTTACCCCTTCACGCCGGGCAGGGCAGCTGTGATGAAGAGGCGGGACAACCACAAGCGTTGGCGAGGGTGTGGACAAAGTGTAACCCGAACACACTGTCGGTGGGAGTGTGGAACAGCGCGATCCCTTTGAAAGCCAGCTCGACAGTTCTCCCAGAAGTCAAATACTGTTTCTACCTGACCCAGCCATCCCACTCCTGGACACGGAAACAGACATCCACACGAAAACTTGGACGTAAACGTTCATCGCAGCATTACTCACAATAGCCGAGATGGTGGAAGCAAGCCAACCTCTCAATGACTGAATGGACGAACCAGTGTGGTGTATTTCCCTCCACACCAGCAAACTCCTCTGCCTGACACTAACCAGGGGGAGACAGCGGGAGAGGAGGCTTCTGGGAAATGAAAGCACGATGATGCGGCTCAGCGTCCAGGGACGACGGCAGCTTCAGCGACACACACCCAGGCCGGCACAGGGGCCGTGGGTTACACACGGAGTAGGAGAGACTTCGGGAAGGCTATTTGCCAGACAGATTAAACCTGTGTCTTTTCCGGAGGGCCATCCAATCTATCAAACGCACTCGCCGGTTCAATGCAATCCCGGGGAAGGTGAGTTTGGGTTCAGGAAAGTAACGTGGGTTCAGGAAAGCAACATGGCAATCTCATCTTTGGTGCTGCTGCGCAGAACCGCAGCCATCAACGGCTGCGGCGACCTGCCGTTTGAGAGGCTCTGTAATAAGCGTCTACACATTTATCTCGTTTCATCTTCAAAACCACTCTCAGGTCAATGTTATCATCATGTCCACTTTGCAGGTGGGAAACTGAGGTCCAAGGGGCAGAGTAAAGTTCTGCCTGATGCCACTGCCAAGCTCCGAAATCACTTCTGTTCCAAGGGCTCCTTACGCTCTAACGGGGCAGGGGTGGCCACTGAGCTGCATTATTGCTGAAACTCCCGAGAAGCCACCATGTGGAGGACAAGCAGCGTGTCAGAGAACCAGGGGGAGAGGAGGAGGGGGTGGGAAATACGTCATTGAGGAAGCCCTCCCGCACAGTGTACGGACAACAGGAGGTGGGGGCGTGGTAAGAGGAGAGAGCAGGGAAGACCCTCGAAGGCTGTGCCAGGCCCCCGGACCTGGGTCGACACCGGGACCCAGAGCGATGTCTCCTCATCTTCCCGCAGGCAGGGGAGGAGGGGCCTGAGAAACCCGTTCCCGGCATTGACCTTCGCCGGGGACCCAGAGTCCTGCCAGTCTATTTTTCCACTCTTAGCATATTGTTTCCATCCTGAGGTTCCACCCAGAGCCGCGTGGAGAAGGAAGCGGAGGCTGCGGGGCGTGAGGGGAACACCGGCTGGGCCAGGAGGACGGGGCCAAGCCTCAGCGTCGACGCCACCGAGCTGCCCACTTTGGCTTCCTTCTCTTATTTTTTTGTAGTTGACATACTTTCAGATTGGCAGAAAAATTACAAGATGTGTACAGAGGATTCCCATACACCCTCACCCAGATGCCCCCAATGTAAATATTTACCAGATTTCTCTCTCTTGGTAGATAGATAGATACAGACATATATATCTTATACTTGTATAAATGTATAGATATATCTATATTTATATACATGTATATCATACAGATATATATCCATATGCAATAGCTATTAAATCTAAACCCCATATACAAATACACATTTATACAAATACACAGACAAGCATATATGCACATCACATATACACATACCCATATACTATATATATACACATGTACATGAAAATCCACATACAGCTCTGATTCCAACCCAACACTGCAGAGTTCATGAGACCCTTCTGCTTCCATACACGAAACTCACCTCTGTCACCGAGAAACCTGGCTTCATGACGCACAATATATTTACTTAATTGTTCAATCCCCAAACACAGCATTACAGCATTTTCAGAATTGCTAACCTACACATCTGCCAAAAAAAAAAAATCAACTATCTAGACTTTAAGATAGTTCCTTGAAGATACACATCGAGTTCCTTTGTCTTTTACCCAAACACTGTGTCCCGAACTCACGGGGTTCACTTGTGGGTATGTGTTTCTTTTCAAATACAGTTTAATTATGTTGTTTTTACTTGTATTTCATTTTAAGATTTTCCTCCAACCTTGTTGATTTTTTCTTTTCTAAATTTTGAGTACATGATATAGTCACACGGTTCCAAATGCCAAAACTTTAGAAAGAAGGATACTAGACAGCGGTCACTCCCTCCCATGCCCACCCACTTCCTATAACCAACCGATCACAGCGGTGTATTTTATCCTTCTGGCATCTTTTGCGCAAATGAGCAAATGCATGTATACGTCCTTCCCCCTCTCCCTTTTTTACACAAAAGGCAGCAGCTTCCTACTTTAACAATACGTCCTGGAAAGCAATGCCTCATAAACCCATAGATACCACCCTTATTTTTTTTCACAGCTGCACAAAACTCCATTGGGTGGGTGCATCACAATCAGCCAATCAATGTCAATCTGAGGGCATTTGCGTCATTTCCAATCCTTTACCACTACAAACAATGCAGCAGTGAATAATCTTGTGCACACAGATTTTCCCATTATGGGAACACCATCCACTTTTACGTGTTATGTATCAGTAAGGATTAGACTTGACTGCATGTGATGGAAAACCCTAGATAACAGAAACACACCATGGCTATTGCTATCTACATGAAAGAAATCCAGAGGCTGGCACGGTGGTGCCATGGTCATCAGGGACCCAGAGTCCTGCCAGTCTATTTTTCCACTCTTAGCATATTGTTTCCATCCTCCCAGTCACCTCATGATCTAAAATGGCTGCAGATGCTCTTGCCATCACATCTATGTTCCAGGAAAAGAGAAGGAAGTAAGGGCAAGGAAGGTCTTCTTCATCTTGGAAGTTACTCCCAACAACTCCTACTTGTATCTCAGTGGCCAGAATTAAATCACACAGCTACAAAGGAGGTGGGAGAAAACAGCCCTATTGCTGGCCACATGACTGGCTTCAGTGATTAGGTTCTTTTGGTGAGGAATAAGGAGAGAAGGGACGTTGGCTGGTAACTAGCAATCTCTACCCCGTGTAACCTCAATGAACTTCTCAGCCCTCCATTCCACCCTACAACCACTAAATCTTCCAGTCACTAGACGGAACAAAAAGTCACCTCTCTCCCTTGAGTGGTATGGGACAATTTCAGGAGCATCCTCGTAGCCCTGAGCCAGTGCCAAAGCCTCCCTGCTTGGGGACCAGGACTGCCCCCGAGGAAGCAGCCCCTGGGGACCACCCTGTCGTCTGAGTGCTGTGAGGGTCAGGTGTTTCCACGAGAAGCGGAAACGCAGTGACCTGTCAACAAGCGTAGGAGGTAAGCCCAGC
Source organism: Micronycteris hirsuta (assembly GCA_004026765.1). NCBI lineage: Eukaryota > Metazoa > Chordata > Mammalia > Chiroptera > Phyllostomidae > Micronycteris > Micronycteris hirsuta. The sequence continues at coordinate 62,387 of PVJI01005744.1, read as the reverse complement.
AGCCAGGTGCCACTCGCTGCCTCTCACCAGAGGTGAGAGCAACAATGTAGTCGGGGCTCCTCAGGGAAGCAAAGGTATCAAGAGACATTAAAAAGCACCCGGTCCATCCCAGGGGCCCGGGGACTGTCATCTGAAGCAGCGTTAAGTACACACTGGATCGTGTCAGAGGTGCCAGGAGAGGCAGTGAGTTCGGGAGCTGAGGTGGGGGGGGGGCCCAGGTGGGGTTGTGGGGAGGAGCTGAGATCGAGCTGTCTGATCCCCGCACAATGAGACAAGGAAAAGGGGGCTCCCAGGGAGCTGGGAGAAATTTGCTGGGGTTCTGGAGCCATCAATCACTTCCGTTCTCATCCACTAACTGCTCTCTAGCACGGAGCGTGTGGGAAGAAACACAGGGTGGACTAAAGAGCCAACAAAGTGGTTTTTCTCATAAACTGCGACCCTGGTCTCATTTAGCATGAAGGCTCTCGGCGAGCCCTCCCCTGGGTTTCAATGTCTGGTCACCGGACCCTCCTCCAGTGGGTAGGAGAGTTCCAGAAGGCAGGAGGGCAAGCACCTTCCCTGGGAAGGCGGAGCGGGAGTCCCCGGGGAGACCAGGCAGAAACCCCCTGTGAAGGGATTCTCCACTCTCCTGACCGTGAGCCCATCACCCCACCCCCCAATAGTAGGGCCAGAGCAAGATGGCTTCAGGGACAATCAGAGGCCACTTCACATCAAAATGGGGGGGGGGCATTGTAGGTTTCCTCTCTCATGTTTCAACGTGCTGGGCCTCGAGGAGCTCTGTCCCCAAGGCACTGTGCATTAAGGAGTCGCTTTCCTGCTATTCAAGACTGCAGGGACGTCAGCCTATAATTTAGTGTTGTCCCAGTGACCCCTGGGTGTGCAGCCTGGACACGTCTCAGCCTCTGGAAACATCCCTCCCCCTCAGGGTGTTTTCAGAAGCCAGTAAAAGCTCTGCTTTGAACAGTTAAGTGTCAGAAAGTGCTCACGCCATAAAACAAACGTGTGGAAGGCACATTCGTTCTTACTCATCAGACTCTGGGATAACCATCCCTCCTGCAAAAGGCCACCATTTACTGAGCACCTACTCTGTTCCTGCACTTTACACGCATTGCTTCAGATCCTCCAGACCATTCCACGGCCGCGGGACGCAGCCCTTATCGCACCCACTTCACTGAAGACCAAACTGAGCTTCAGAGAGGTTGAGAGGCTTGCTTGTCCAAGGTCACAGATCCAGTGCAGAGAGGAGCTGTGACCCAAACCTCGTGCTATAGAACACAAAATCTAGAGTCTTAAAAAGTGAGGCCTTTTGACAGAGGGCTTTGCTAAGGCTCAAAAGCAGGACATGGGTGAGAGGGTGTGGGACAGGGATGCTCTGGTGTGGCCTCCCCAGGCCCCCGAGAGCCTTCCTCCTACACCAGCCCAGCTCACGTCCAGGGACAGCTGCTGGCACGGGGCATCCACCCCTAGCCCCTCCTTTGCTGCTCAGCCCCAGTAAAACCAAAGCTTGTTTTCATTCCCGCTGTGCGCGTGTTCAAGGGAAGCAGAGCTTAGCCCCCACATTCCATTCTAAGTAAGGGACTGGAGGACAGTTCGATCTAATTAAAATGATTTGGCAGTTCTGAAGGAAGGACTTCACACACACGTGCCCCGCCAGGCAGGCCTGTCGGATGTCCCCAGCCAGGAGCCACAGGAGCCTCCGCCCCACCTGTGGCTCTGCCCAGGGCTTATGGACAGTCAGCGTGTCCTTTCAGAAAGCTGCTCAATTTGATGGCTCGGGGGTGACCTGGCCCCTCGCTCTGCCTCCTGCTGAAAGCCTTGGTGGGTTTCCTCTGCTCCCAGGCTCCTCCCTGCTCTGCACAGGAAGGCAGTTACAACCTGTGAGCAACTGCAGTTCCAGCCGCCGGGATGGAATAAGGGAAGCGGGACGCCTGACATGGTGATGATGAAGCTGTAACTGCCTGGCTCCGGCCTAAGTCTGCACGGCAACCCCCAAGGGGCCGGGCCAATTGAGGAGGGTTGTCTTGTAAGACTCTCCTTCTCCAAGTGTGGTCTGGGGACCAGCATGGCCAGCATCCCCTGGGTGGGCGTGAGACATGCGGGATCCGCTCTACCGAAGGCACAGTGAAGCGTGAGCCACTCGGCTCCAAACACTGAAAACCGGGAGGTCTCCCCGGCCCTACCCCTCGCCCCAGGCCCAGATCGCCCGATTCTGGCCGAGCACCTGGCCATACAAGTAGACCGTTCAGCTGGAAGATACATGTGAGACTATCACCGGCCGTGTCCCTCTCTGCGTGCGCACAGCACAGCAGCCCTGCCAGGCCCTGGAAGACCTGCACTAAGTTTGCCCTTTCGTTCACCTGAATGCCTCCCAAACTTATGGGACCTCGAAAACTCTTTTCCTGGAACACCCAATGGGGGAATCTATTCAGGGAAACAACATCCTCACTTGTGAGAGACACAAATACAGTCCCTTCCAGTATCTTTAGGAAGAGCAGCCGTGGTGTCCCCGCCACAGCACATCTTAATAACCCGGTCCGAGGTCCCAGGGTACAGGAGTCAGGAACTATTCTGAAGGTGACAGGGAAGCTTCCATCAATTACCTCGAACTAGGGCCACACCCTCGTGGCCTCAGGACTCCAACCTGATTCCCACAGTAACTTCATTCAACATGCCCAGCCCAGTTTCCTTTCAGGACACGCGCCCCAGCAGCGCACTCTTCCCCCAGGCTCAGAGCGGTGCCTCCACTCCCCGTCCCCGCCACCCCGCACTCCTGGCCACCCCCCACCCCACTGCCTAGGCCCCTCCATCCACTCAACTGCCAGGTTCACCGCCACGTCTTTCCACCCTTCACTCCTCCCCACTACGACCACCCGGGCTCCGGCCCCTCGGCCTCTCCCTGCCCCGATTTCCCCCTAGTCCCCCCACCCCTGGAACTAGAAGGCTGGCACAGTGCATGGATGTGCCCCCGCCTTTATCCCGCATGGACCGCACCATCAGCATCATCACGGTGGGCAGCACTGATTCAGCACTGGCTTTGTTCTAACTCTACTACTATCACCCCCGTTTTGAAGAAGAGGGAAAGTGAAGCACAGGGAGGACACACGACTTGCCTAAGGCCTTACCTCCAGCAGTAAACGGTGGCGAGAGGATTTGAGGTTGGGCAACAGGGCCCAGAAACCGAGTGCTTTGCCCCCGCATGGCGCAGCCACCCTTCAGAAACTCTACCATGAGGGAGGGCCACCTTGGCCCCCCAGCAGCCCTACACGGGGATGGCCCTGTGCAGGGTGGGCTGGGGTGGGCGCCGCGGCCCCTGGAGCAGGCCTGTGCCCCTTCTCACTGGAGAAACAGTAGGAGAATCAGGCAAGGACCCTCCGCTGCCCGGGTCGCCCCCTGTGGCAGGGAAGCACTCAGCTCCTCAGGGCTCCTGAAAACCCATGAGCCATGGGAGCGGGCAGAGCCCTGGGCACATGCGGGAGGAGCCCTGGGGCACACGCGGGAGGCGGCCTGGCCGGGGCTGGTTTCAGGCCCCGAGGGAGGTGAAGGCAAGCAGGCGGGTGAAGCGAGGGCTGGCCACCTGCGCCCAGTGATGGAAGAGAGTCCCCCTTTCTCCCTTCCCTCTCCATGTACAAATACCCCAATTTCCACTGTCCTGAAAGCACAGAACCTTTTCTAGGGGAGACTGGAATGCCCAGGTTTTAGGAAAACAGGCTCCTTCTCAATTATGTGTGTCCAGATTGCCCTCTCTGTGGATCATCTGTGGGAAATCGCTAATCCCTTAATGGGCTCCAGAGCCACCCAGCTCGTTTGCCGGCGCACTCCCATCATGCCCTTGGCCTGGCCTCCCAGAGCGTCTGTCTGGCCTCTCTCCTGAGACCTGGGTCCTCAGCCCAGAAAAGCGTGTCAGGGCCAAGGTCGAGGCAACTGGGTCCACAGCTGAGCCCCACACAAGCAGCTTTGCCCCCACTTCTCACCTCCACCCACTCAACTGCCTCATTTTTCTCCCCAGACCGGCTCTTAGCGGGGACTCCATCCACGCGGGCCTGCCATTGGGCACTATTGTGTCCTCACTGCCCGGCATCTAGGAGGTCCTCAGTAAGTCACGGCAAGTGATGTGTCTCTGTAATGGGGCCTCTGCCACCTCTCCTGGCACCTGACCCCTAGGTCACCTGACAGAGATGCCTAAGGCAACCTCATGGGCACATACAGCCACTGAGTGCCTTTCCTATTGTAGACAAGCTCGTGTAACATAGCATTTACCACTGTACCCATTTAAAGTGCACAGCTCAGCGACGTTCGCTGCGTTATACAGCCGTCGCCACCGCCTGGACTCCAGAATATTTTCCTCACCCTGAAAAGACAACCTACGGCTGGCCACTAAGCCGTCTCCCAGCCCCGCCCTAGGCAACCACCCATCCGCTTCTGTCTCTATGGCTTTGCCTGTTCTGAATACGTAGTGCCGATGAACTCAAGCATATGTAGGGCTTTACATGGGCTCCTGTCGCCCAGCACTCGTGGTTCCGCTCCGCTGTAGCGTGCATCAGTGCCGCACTCCTTTTCACGGCCAAACAATATTCCTCTGTAAGGTGTACCACCACGTTACTTATCCACTCATCCACAGATGGACACTTGGGCTTACGTGCCTTTCGGTCAGGGCGGATAAGCTGCTACACACACGCGTGTGCACGCTTTTGTTTGAACGCCTGTTTTCAGGGCTCCTGGGTGTATACCCAGAAATGGAACTGCCGGGTCACATGGTAATTCTATGTTGGACTGACCGAGGAACTGCCAAATCCAATGGCCGCTTTTCCCTCCAACGCATGCATCTGCATCATAACACATTTAGAAAATGCAAACACAGAAAAGCATTACCAGCATGCTAGTCCTGGCAAAGATAAGACTTACTTTTCTGAATGCTTCCCACCAGGATTTTTTTGAATATTTAAATAGGTACATATTTTACACTTTCCATTGATGAGTTTTCTTAAAAATGGAAGTGCCACTTAACACCAACTTCTCAGGGCAGAGCCTGTTTAACACAGCCCCCTGGGCACCCCACCGCCACTTTGACTTCCTCCCCTAGCACTGCCCACCAACTCACCTCCTTGCTCACTGCAAACCCTGGGAATGCAAGGAATGCCGCCTGTTTTGTTCCCTGCCCTGCACACAGTAGGGATGCAATAAGTATTTGCTAACTGAACAAATATTTGTGGGTGTATGAAAATGCAACAGACAATTTCAGACGTAAACGCTGGTTTAAATGCGTTTGCCAGAGTGCCACAGAAATGGTTGTGCATTTCCCCGCTGGTGACCAGTCACATTGGACTCTTCGAAGTCCTCACTCTTCTTAGGAAAAACAAGGACAGCGTGCCCTACCCCAGGCATGACGGCAGTCCTGGGAATTCTGTCGGCCAGGACCCATTCCTTGCCGACCCTGGAACTTCCTGAGTTCTATTTTGCAAGGAGGCCCTTCGCATTTCCATCCCAGATTCCTGGAAAAGACGGTCCTGAAGGTCTCCCCACAGCCCCGAGCCCATTTGGTCCTAATTTCAGGACAGGTTTCTCCCAAACTCCAAGCAAAGCCAAGGGTCCCCAAGAGGGACTGTGTCTCTGCCTCCACCTTCCTGCTCATGTCAGAGCAATTCTCCCAGCCACCTTGTCACAAGCCCGCTGTGCTGCTGATATTGGTTACAGATGATGGCAATTAGAGGCCGAATCTCCCTGGCTCCTGGTAGAATATTGAGACAGAGCTACAGCTATTTTAAGATTTTAAGCAGATTTATACTTAGTGCTTCAAAGAAGGCCAGCCAGCAAGGAAAATATGGTAACTGTTGCTTTAAATTATGGCTATCATTACTTCAAAAGGATATTCAATCAGAAACCACTGAAGACTAGAACTATTTACATCTCCTGACACTTAAAAGCAAGCGAGCAGTTTTAGCCTGTCAGCCCTGGACATCTTAGCTACAAAGAGAGAGGTACCTCACTGGCCTGCGAAGAAAAACATTTTCGAGGGAGCAGGAACTAAGAAAGGATCTTAGGGGTCCTCCCCCTGGGAACTCTCCTCCCATCTCTCTCCATGGCCTAGGAGAGATTCGGGGTCTGGGGCGTGCGCCTCTGCCCGCATCGGCTGGCGGCAGTCTCCAAACCCCTCAAAAGCCCGGCTCTCCCCAAGATAAGGGAACTGACTGCCCTTTCTGTCCGGCCCCTGGCCTCCAGGTCCCTGCCCTGGGGACATCCTGTCTCATCCCATTAATACACATGCCAGGACAGGAATGTCCCCTGCTTCCTCGGCAGCATAGACTGGACAGGAGCGCTGGGTTTGGTATCGATCAGAGTCAGAGCCAGACAGTGGTGAAAAGCATGGACTTTGGAGCCAGGCATCTCTGGGTTAGGGTGAGCGCTATTTAATTAGCTAGCCATGTGACCTTGATGAGCCACTCTGCCGCGCCAAGGCTCAGCTTCCACATCTGTGAAACTGGAGTGATTCAAGTCCCCATTTCATAGGACTGTAGAGACGGTTAAATGAGATGGTGTGCATAGAGGCCCTGATTAGTTAGGGTCAGGCTAAATGCTATAACGAATAACCCCTACAATGTCAGAGGAGCTTAACACAGTAGGGCTTCCTTTCTCTCTCACACGACAACTCAAGGCAGGTATTTCTAGTCTGCAGGCAGCTTTTGTCCCTGTGGTGATCTGGGGACACAGGACCCCACCATCCTGTGCCTCTGCCATGTCCTCAGGTTTCGGACTCCTCTGCTTCCAGCCTCAGGAAGGGGAACGGGCCGTGTGCCAAGTCCTGAGGACAGATCTCAGAAGACCAGGTAAGGTGGCAGTCACCCTTGTCCTGTGTGCGTGTGACCCCCTCTGAGAAGCCTGTCTTCACCCCGAGTCCGAACCCGAGGCCCTCCCTACCCGCTCCCTGGGCACTTGTGTTCCCTGTTCACATCACTGGGAGCAGAGTCAGGCCCTCTGCTGCTCACAACCAAATTCCAGAACTTAGCACCTGGCACATGAGAGGGGTTCAGTGAGTGTTGGTGGAAAGAATTTAACAGTAAACTTGGAGTCCTGCCACATGCTTGCACATGGCAGATACAAATGAGTGCATGTTAGTAAACTGGTGATTAGTAAATGTTATTAATTGGCAAATCTAGAAAAAGGATATACAAGAGTTCTCTATACCCATGGGCCAAAGTCAGCCCACCACCTGGTTTGCCAATAAAGGTTTATTGGAACACAGACACCGCCCCCCCTCCCCCATGCACACAAGGGAGGCTGGGAAATACAGTCCTTGACTGAGTTACTCCTTTCCAGGGGGAACTCCCCACTGTCAGGAGAAGCTCAAAGTTTTGGTGGACAGGTAGCTGTCACCTGCCACAAGCAATTAGTGTACTGTTATTTATGACTGTTAATATTATTTCAGCTCTTACTGTTTTCTAATGCAATCTTGCAGTTGCAAAAATGAGATCCAGGGAGATATATCTGTTGACTTACGCAAGGTTACAGTTAGCAAGCAGCAGCACTGGGACTGGAACAAAACTCTCTTGGCCTCTGACCCTCCCTTGGAGCCCAGAGAAAGAATCCAAAGTTCCTTCTCTGGGCTTTTTGCTTTAGAGGGATAGGGGCTTTGAAAGGTTCAACCCCAGGCTTTAGGAAACCAACATTTCATGGCAGCTGACAATTCTGCAGGATGGAGGAGGGTTGGCCTTGCTCCTCTCCTGGGTTCTCAAGTAGACCCTCCCAGTCTGCACTGCTCATTCAGAGCCCCTAGCCCACCACTACCCCTGCCCGCATGCTCCAGACCCTTCTTACAGCAAGAAAGAAAGAGCCAAAGCGTGTATCATGGCTGGGCAGAGAGTTGGTGTGGGAGTTGGTCCCTACCCATCCCTGGCAAGAAACTATTAGAAACAGGTCCCTTCTCCCTGCCCTGACCTGCGGCCCACTCTGCCTCCAGCCAGACGTGGGTGGGGCACGTTCCCAGTTGGCTCAGCCCAGCCTTTCCCTCACCAGTCAGGCCTTGGGCGGCCTGAGCAAGCACGCACAGGTTGTGTGGCCCGAAGGATGGCAAGGGTGGGGCAAGTGATCGCACAGGAGTGGGTTGGATGCTCTGTGTCACTGGGCAAATCACTTCCCTCTCCAGGCTTCTGCTTTCCCTCCTCTGGCATGAATACAACGTCACCTGTTCTATCTACCTTGCAGGGGGATGCAGAGGGTGGGCGTGAAAACCTAGAAATGTGGCAATGTCTCCTTCATAGTGGACCTTTAATAGCAACTTGATTTCCTTTGGGAAAATCATCTCTCCCTTACTGTGTGTAGTCTTGGTGAAACTGTCAATCAAGGTGCCCCGCCCTCCCCAGCCTAGTGGGTGTGCGCATGACCCCAGCTCAACCAATTACACTCTTCCCTGGGACTGTGAACCTTGAGTGGCGTCCTAAAGGATGGGGGGGGGCGGGGAAGAGGACAGCTGAAGCAGTGGGGGCAGCCCACACCCCCAGACCCCCCACATGCATACATGCACACTGGCATCTGCACCTACTGCACCTCTAACGCCTCACAGAGGGTCTGCCTTATCTCAACTAGACCTTTAGCTACTTGAGAGCAGGATTAGTATCTTATCATTCTTCTGGATTTTCCTTCCCCACTGCCAGGCCTGCAGAGTGGAGATGGCAGAGGAGGCGCCCCAGCTTCAGTGTAGGGAAGAGCAGGAGCGCACCGTCCACTCCAGCATGCCAGGCCATGCCGCCCGGCCGGCGCATTAAGCTCTCAGAGCTGGTTTCCGCATCTCTCCCTACGTCGTGGAGCCGTTCTAAGGATCAAGTGGGAAAACAATAAGTTACCTAACACACTAAAAGGAGCTGTTGCTATTATCCCTGTTATTGTTGACCCTCAAACCCGAAGGCAAATAAATGGCTTTCAGTTACACAATGCATTCTGTTCTTTTCTCAGGAATGGTATCAAAGAAGGTTTTAATGAGAACCTAAAACTCAGAGAACTGTCTTTTAGGCCCGACACTCAGATTCCCCTGAGAACTTCTCAACACTTATTAATGTGCCAGGCCCCCTGCATGTTTCCAAATAAGCCTTCTGGAAGCCAGAAAGGTCCGGGCAACTAATAAGTCCTTTCTGGTTGCTGATTTTTGTTCTTTCTTTAAGAGTGAGGACTGTGACTGAGTGTGAGTTTGGGCCACTGATTCTCCAGCTCCCTTCCTTGGGGCAACTGGGACAGGCACAGACCTTAGCAGGTGGCTCAAAAAGACCCTCTTTCTATACAGCTCTCTCTTCTGGATTCTGATAACTGTTCCCTCCCCTGTCCCTTTGGGCCTAGAGGTGGCAAAAGCTCCAGTGCCATCCCTTGGGTTTCTCTGCACGCGGCCCGTATCTTTGCAAAGTGCCTTCAGAAGGCCTCCTCGAGTGGCCCTACTTCCTGCTGAGGGCGTGCAGCTGCCCTCGTGCCCACTCCGCCGGCCCTCTCCAGACCCCATTTCCCACCAGCCGCACTGCTGGAGCGCCGCTTCCACCCTCCTCGGAGAGGTGGCCGTGAAACATACCCCTTCAGGCAGGGCTTTGGGGGAGACAAGGAACCTCTCCCCTGCCAGGTGGTCAGGGACCCCGGGCATCCAGGAAAGCCCACCCTGTAAGTAGCTAATAACCACAGGTCTCTCTAGGCGAGGTTCTGGGAGTGTCTCAGCTCAGTGAGCGCTGGGCTGGGGCAGAGTAGGGACAGGGCTGGAGGCGGCAGCTGACCCTCCCCTAATCTCCTTACCACCCCAGGGAGCTCTTTCTTCTTCTAAGGGATCATAAACCTCTCGCCTAATTTAGGAGAAAATGGTGACAAAAGATGCTGCTCCCCCGTGAGCACTTTGCACTAGACAGCCCTCCTGATAAGTCATGGAGGATTTAAAAGGTTGCTGACATTTTCCGTTATGTATCTTTTCATTAGAGGTAACTATCACTTTAAGCAAATTGTTTCAGGGCCTGGAATGTAGCAATAAGTGATCTAATTAGCGTAGGTTGTAATTTAGAAAGGTTCATTATGTCACAGACATTATGACTCCTGAGTATTGCTAAAGGACTCATTTGTAGCCCTTGAAATGATTTTCTCATGCAGGCACATAATGTCACCCATCAAACTTGTGTGGAGCCTTAAGGTGACAGGACGTATGTGAAACTCCAGCTTTCTTGGGAGCTGCAACTCAAGACAGTCATAAACAAGACAACAGACACTTAAAGGAAAATCCAGTCCTGAACAGAGCAACACGGGCCCCTTCCACTCTGTTATCCCATGTCAAATAAATCGCTCAGGACAAATGTGACATTCACTGAGAACCAAGAAGCCTGTGCTGTCTCAGTAGTTTAGATCTCACAGAGCCAGAAAGTCTGAGAAAGAGTTGGCTTTGAGGGGTTTTTTTTGTGTGTGTGTGCCCCCAGGTCCCAAAAGGAGGCATACCTGTGATAACCATATTCATAAAAATAAAACACACTATCAACTGAACCACAGCTTGCATGGTGCTACTGGGCTGTGGCAGACACTAGCTGGCTTCTGTCCACCTGCATTTTTCCCTTTTCCTCCTGGGCATCCAGCTAGACTACACTTCCCAGGCTCCCTTGCATTAGGGTACCCATGTGACTTAGCTCCGGCCAATGGGATACGGGCAGAACTGATGTGCAGCACTGCCAGGCCTGGTACATCAAATCTTAGCACTGTAATCTACGCTTTCTCTTGCCTCTGCCTGGCGTCAGAACACAAAGATATTGGGGGGAGCCACCAGGTGAAAAGAACCTGGACTTTGGTTCACAACTTGGGGGAACATGTCCTCTCCTACCCACTGTCCACAGGGCAGGACATGGATGAAAACTAGACCGTTCTAGTCCAGTGAGCGTTGTGCACTGTATTACACAGCAGCAGTCAGACCCTTGACTAACACACGCCTATGGGTCTCCTCATTGCTCCGGTATTCCTCAGTCCCACCGGCCAAAATCGTGAAGAACTCTATATTCTGTAGCAATGAGTTTCTCTTCCAGTCTAAATATTTTTTAGAATTACAGAAACTTGCCAACCTTCAACCCTTTCAACTTCCACACTTCCACAGACATGAACAAAGCTGAACGCCTGAATGAAGCAGGCTGGATCTGGAATAACGGTTGTGCACATGGTGCCAGGGGATTGAGTCACTTTGCTTCTGACTATGTGGGACCCTAGGAGGACACGCCGCTTGGATTGGCCGTACCTGGGTTGTGTGTCCATCCCTAGCATCAGAGCAGCGCCAGCTCCCCCAAACCAAATGGACTGAGGGTAGAGAAGAGGTGGCTTCTCAAGGGCAACGAAGACACTACTATCAGAAGGAAGTGGGTGTGGAGGCTGGGCTGGTAAAAACTGGGGGGATCCGTCAGACCCCTTCAGAGGAGGAGACTAAACTTCTAGGGACTTTGCCAAAATCACACAGCTAAGAAGGCCAACAGAACGAACCACCCTCTCCCTTTTCTGCATCCTCCCCATCGCCCCTGTTGGAGCCTAGAGGACAGAGTGTCCATGGGGCAGCCGTTTCTGCTGCAATGACCCTCAGACCGCCCGCAACCATGGACAATCGTAACCCCAGAGGAACCCCACCCCCTAATGCACAGACCATAAACCCATCAGTTGTCCAGAGGCTGCAGAGGGATTTAGAAAAGGCCATTCGTCTCATTAATAATTGGTCTGCTGCCAACTTAAGTGGTCTGGCGCTGTTAACTGTAAGTGTATATTTTTTAATGTAAGGAACTTACTCCCATTAGCTGTCTTCTCTTTGGAAAATATGGCCAAGTAAAAGGCTGAGGTTTCAGGAGCTGAGAGAAGAACCTGGCATTAGCAGACCTCTTCAGAGTCTACCTGTGCAGCCGAGTTTATTCCCGGCACTGAGCTCCGAAAGATGAAACCCGTCTCTCGTGGAGTAAACACTGAGGGAGAACCCCACAGGCGGTGCTGGTCCCGCGGCACGTGATTTGGTTCCCGACCTGCCTGTGCGAATGTGGTCTGGCTCACAGCGTGGGGTGGGGGGCAGGTGTGGAGCAAGGCCTCTTGGGTGACGGTTCCTGGGTGACAGTGTCATCTGCATCCATGATGAGGACACTTTCCTCCTTTGTACATCTGAATGCAGAAGCAGTTCTAGCAGACATGACGTCGGGGAGGTGTCTGTGTCTTGGTTTATTAAATGCAAGAGGTAACTTGGTGCTATGGAGTAGGTTGTGCCCCGCCCCCCAAATGTGTATGTCAAAACCCAATGTGACAGTATCTGGCGACGCGGCCTTTGGGAAGATATGAGTGTGGAATCTCCACAGTGGGATTAGTGCCGTGTGAAGAGACACGCAGGAGAGAAAGGGCTGTCTTTCTTTGCTGTGCAGAAAGCCCATCTGGAAGCCAGGAAGAGAGCTCGCACCAGGAAGTGAATTGGCCGGCACCTTGATGTTGAACTTTCCAGCCTCCAGAACTGTGAGAAATAAATGTCTGTTCTCAAGCCACCCTATTCCGTGAGAGCAGCCCAAGCAAACCAAGACAGTCGGTTAGCCCCTTATCTGTCTGCCAGTTACCCTGCTGAGCACGCCACAGGTAGGACTAAAACAAACCCCACTTTCCTCAGCAACAGCAGCAGTGATTTGCTTGACCAGCCTTGCTCTTGGTGGGACTCTCAAAACATCCTCAGGAATGTCCTTCTGAGCCAACTGCAAATCAGAATTCCTACAGCGGGTTGTGGTTTAAAAAAGTATGAGTTATTGAAATGTTTAATTTGGTCCAAAGCTTGCATCAGCCGCTTCATCTGATAGATTGAAAGAAAAGGAAAAAAAAATTTTTTAAATCCACCTAGGACTTTTCCAGACTTTCTCTGCTTTTGCCAGGCTGTGATCTAATCCTAGAAACCTCTTTAGGACTGTTTGGGACTATGTAAAGTTATTTAAGGCAGGCCGGCTCGGACTTCACAAGTGGCACTCGACACCGATCAATAATTGGTTGCCTGGGCCCTGGACGCTTACATTTAAATAGCAGCTGCACTTTATGACCTCTTGCTTGTTTAATCTGCCCTATAAACATCTGGAAGTTTCGGGAAAGCTCTGCCTGGGGAGAACAGAGCTGGTTCGGGGAGAATCAATACCGATCAGTCCTTTCTGTAAATGCGAACCGGCTTTATAAAGATGTTAAAGCGCATTACACATTTTCCCTCCAACGTCCAGCTGTTTCTCCTAACTGCTTCCAGAGAACCCAGACAGAACCAGAAACACTCCAGGAGGAAAGATCCAGCGTCACTGAGAAATAGAAACACTCCTGCCTCAACTTGGAGGGGCCTCGCGTCTTCCTGAGACCCCTTGCACAGTGAGCTGTCTGTCACACCTGCGCAGGTGCGCTGTCAGCCGAGGGCCATGTGCCTCCTCCCGCGGCTGACTTGCCCACCGCCCCATCCCGCCCACTCTGGCTTGCCTGCAGTCAGACACAGATGTAGAACAGATTACAGTTTCTGTGTTTTTTAAGAGAGAAAACAAAAACATTCGCGTCTCCCCAGCACTCCCTGCCATGAAACCCAGCCAGGGAAAGAGAGCCCACGGGAGAACGCAACCTGCCGAGTCAGTGCCCGACAGCTCGCTTTTCGGATGACGACGGCTCTGCGGGGCTGCAAACATCTGGAACGTGGAGACGAGGCTCATCTCTCCCCGCGCTGGAAAGACACGCTGAGCAGGCTGCCAGGACCACGGGGAAGGCTCTGGGCTCCCCAGCTCTCCCTCGTCCCGCAAGGTCAGTATTCCAAAGTCAAGGACTTCCCTTGAACCCCATGTTCTGTAATAAGCACTCACTTTGCTGGGTAACTTACTTCAGGCTCTTTAGCAATGCCAAGGCCAAGGGCAGAAGCAGGCCTGAAGACAGACAGACAGTGCGCCCAAAGCCATGATCTGTGGCATCAACTACTTGGACAAGTGCCCCCAGACTCACTTTCCTGTAGGGACCTTTCAGTAAAGCTGCCCCAAAAGAGACGTGGGGTTTAAGTGGCCACGAGAAAGGCCTTCGTGAAAATCTCTTGCATTGGGCCTGAGGCTCCCGCCCCCTGACATGCCGATGCTCCCGGGCTACAGCAGAGTCGCCAAAAGCACTCTTGCTTGCTCTACCACCCATTCGCTCCGTGACCTTAGGTGAACGTCTTCCTGTTACAGATCTCCGTAACACGGGGGTAACAATCATCGAGCGGTTGTTAAGCAAATTATAGAGTTATATAAAGCTCTTAGAACAGTGCCTGGCACATAGTAAGTACTCAATAAACGTTAGCAACGATGATGATGATTTTGAGATATATACTTACATACGTTTCTAGAAAAGACTGGCTGTCAACCTGCCCATCAGAATCCCAGACAAAAGAAGACTATGATCAAATGGTACCATGATCCTTCACCTCCGCCCCAAGGATCTAAAGAGGTCAGAGCAGGATCTTCCTGCCTCCACTGTGCAGCGGGGCCTGGACCGCCTCCGAAAGGCGATGGGCTCGGATGTCAGCGAGACTCCTCTGCCCCACCTGCCCCCGATGCCCCGGGCTGTTCAGACAGCCAGAGAGTCTCCCCCTCAGGCAGCAGTCAGAGGCAACGCAGACAATGCTGAGCTTTCTGCCGAGGGAAGGAAGGACATCTGGAAGCCTTTGACCCATCCTTTCCTCTTGGTATCTAACATCTTCCTGCTTCTTTGTGATCAAAAACCATCTGGAGGCCCAGTGACAGAGGCCGCTGGCTTTCCCCATGGCCGTGTTCTCCTGTCTTCCTGTGGCCACAGGGCTGGGCTCTGGACAATGGGACTGAGCTGCAGTGATGTGCACCCGCTCCCAGGCGTCCCACAGCAAATCCTCGTTTCTCGCTTTCCTCACACACCAGCAGAATGGAAGGGCTCCGTGGACTACAGGAAGGCTGAGTTTCAATATGGAAGGAACCTGGGTCCCTGTGTCACTACATGGAGGAAAGCTGTCCATCAATCAAGAGCATCTATTTATATCCTGAATAAGACATAAACTTATATAATGCTAAGCCACTGAAATTTGGAAGAAAAGTTCGTCTGCCCCTGAGAAGTGCAGGTCCCAATTGTGGCAAATTATACAGCAGTGACTCGGCCAAGGTCACACAGCTAGGTAGGGATTCAAGTTTCAACTTCTTGCCCAAAGCTCTCACCATTAAAAGCTTATTAAAAGATGTCATCCACCAGATCCTGAAGCACAACAGTTATCCAGAGTCAGATGGACAGATGAATGAATGGATGGACGGATGGATGGATGGACGGATGGACGGATGGATGGATAGATGGATGGATGGATGGATGATGCGGGATGGTATATAAATGAATGGAGGAATGGATGGGGGAATTGGTGGCCAGATGGATGAATGGAGTGGGGGCTGGTGAATGGATGATAGATGGGGGTTGGTAGGTGGATGGATGGATGGACCGTCTGTAGGGAATAAGCCTGTGGCTATTTATCTGTTAAACAGTCTTTGGTTCACAGAGGAAGGACCAGAAAGTGTTTGCTTCTCCTGAGTACGGGAAGGAGCCCAGAGCGCTGAGAGAGATGGGCAGTCTTGTGACCCAGTCCCGCGAGTCTGTGAGGCGGGCAGGCGGACGCACGTTGGAATCACTAGGGAAATTACCCAATCAGGCTCACAGGGTCCCTGACCCAGTCTTCCAGTGACCACACGGCCCTTTGCAACAAGGCTGAGCATACCCAGGTCCAGACAACTGAGGCTGGATCTTTGTCCTCACGTAGGTTGCTAGACAGGGAGGGCGTCAGCCGAGTAAGAACACCATGATTTTATCTAGCTATAGAGGGCATATCAGCCAGCTGGGCAAGCCCCCCTCCACTTGCCCCCTGTTCCCTCCCCGGGAGCGTCAGTTCACTGTGCAGAGGAGCAGAATGCTCCGGCTCTCCCCTGCCTAGTTCCCTCTCTCTGCAGTGCTTCAGGGGCTGACCGCACAGCTCTCCAACAGGATGGCTGGGCTCACCGCCTCCCAGGGATGCACCAGACTCTCTGCCTCTGGCAAGCAGGCCCTGTAAGCCCGTCTTTATGTCCTTATCAGCGCTCCGTGCAGGCCCAGGTGCCAGGCCTCATTCACTCAATTACCGTCTTCACGGGACACAATGCTCTCTTCTGAAAGCCTGCGCCGGGCGCAGATAGACACACTCTCGTGGCAAGGGTTCAGAGCTAAATCCTCTTTTGATACTGTCAGAAACTCCCTGCCAAGCTGACACTGTCTGTTACAGGGAAAAGAGCTCATCGGCGCAGAAAGCCGAAATTAAATTAAACAGGATATTAATACCTAGTAGTTACGGAAATGATATTTCTTTCTTCTCTCTCCTTTTTTTTGATTCCTCTCTCTCTCAGTGCCAAAGCCAAAAAATGTATCCCGGCTTGGCTGAACCAACCAGGCCCCGAGCTTTCAAAAGCAAAATACCAGCATGAATTTTCTGGAGGAAGAGTATTCCACAGGCTTCCTTCCGCACCCCCGGCCAGCCCCCCGAAAACTCGGGCCCTTCCAGCTTCCCTCTGCTCCACTGAAATGCTGTCTGTTTAGTCTCTCTGAAGAAGAAGGGGCCTGACACACACGTAAGTGGTGGGGTGATGGGTGGAGAGTTTTCTTCTCAATTTTCTAAATTTTAAAAATGAGGGTCACATTTACTTTTATCATAAAATCTGTTTCTACTTAAAAAAAAACAAACTCCTCCGGCCCTCCCTTTGTGTCTGCAGTCCTGTGAAACTTCTCGTCAAATGCCTGGCTACAGGTCATCCTGGCCGATACCAGCTCTTGTCGCCGAGTCTTCATTGGAGGGTGTGCGTTCGGCACTTTCTGTGTGCCTGGCCCCGGGCTCAGCGCTTTATGTGAATTGTCTCATTTAATCCTGGCGACAGTTGTGCCAGGTGGGTAACTGTTATTGGCCCATTCTAAAAGCAATGCACATACCCACGTTCATAGCAATATTATTCATAATTGCCCAGAGGTGGAAACAACCCAAATGTCCGTCAATGGATAAATGGATTTTAAAAAATGTAGCACAGTAAGTACTCACTTAACGCCATGCGCACGTTCCCGGAAACTGCGACTTTAAGTGAAATGACATGTAACGAAACCCATTTGGCCACAGGCTGGTGGTTCTAAACAAGAGTTACGTTCCTATGGCATATTGCTGATCACAAAAATATCGCCAAATTTCTAAGTAAAGACCCCAAACACTTCAATATTAACACCACAGTAAACGTGAGCTCCACATACATTTCAGAAGGATTAATCAAAACAAGCACAGTACATGGAATATTAGTCAGCCTTAAAAAGGAAATTCTGACCCAGGCCACCACACGCACGAACCTTGAAGACATTATGCTGAGTGCAACAGGCCAGTAACAAGAAGAAAAATCCTGTGTGATTGCACTTACTCGAGGAACTTAGAGCAGTCAAATTCACAGAGAGAGAAAGTGGCACAGTGGTTGTGAGGGTTTGGCAGAAGAGAATGGGGAGTGAGTGTTTAATGGAGACAGAGCTGCAGTTTGGGAAGGTGGAAAGTTCTGGAGGCGGATGGGATGGTTGCACAGTAGTGTGAGTGTGCTCAGTGCCACTGAACTTGTAATTGGCTCCATGCCACTTGTAGGAGAAAAATGATCAATTTTATGTCATGCATATCTTACCATAATAAAGAACAAATAATAAACAGAGAAATGAGAAAAGTAAGACTCCAAAGGTGAAATGACGTGCCTAAGGGCAGTAAGTGGCCGAGGCAGGCTCGTCCTCACCCACACCACGGCCGCACACGCCCTGCCAGGAGCCGCGCTCCCTGGGATGAAGCCCAAGCGCCGTCTTCGTGAGGCTCTCTTGGGCTCAGACCTTCTAGGGGATTCTTGTCGCTGCGTGAAATACAATCCCAGTCAGAGCACCACTTGGCAACAGAAAGGAATGAAGTACGGATGTGAGCTACGACACGGACAAATCTCAGAAATGTTCCACTCAGTGAACGAGGCCAGACAGAGGAGACCGCAAGTTGCATGGTTCCGCTTACATGGGATACCCAGAGCAGGCGCAGCTGCGAGGAGCAGAATGTAGACAGCGGCTGTCTGCGGGGACACAGGGAAACGGGGATGAAGGATAGATCTGTAAGGGCTCCTAGTGCTGATGAAAACGCTCTAGCACAGGTTTAGCGTGATGGTTGCACAACGGGGGGGATTTACTTTAAAAAGCCCTGGGTTGTACCCTTGGAAAGGCTGAACTATATGATATGCAAGACGTGCCTCAATAAAGCTGTTCTTTTAAAAACACAACGCAAGTTCGCACACAGCCTACAAGGCCTATGGATGCTCCTCTGATTGCTGTCTCCTACTTCTCTTCCCCTTGCTCCCTCCGCTCAAGGCACAGTGGCCTCTCCCTGCTCCTTGAACGGACCAAACACACTCATGCCTCAGGGCCTTTGCACTTACTGTTTCCTTCCCTGGAATTCTGTTCCCTCAGATAGTCACATGGCTTCCTCATTCTTTCCAGATCCCTGTCCAAATGTCACCAAATCAGAGGGACCTTCCCTATCTAGAGTAGCCCCCCCTAATACTCTGTTCCTTTACCCTGCCCCATTTTTCTTCTTAGCACGTCACCTCCTCCTGACCGTTTGTCTTTCTTTTCTCCCTTCTCACACAGACATGTCAACTCCGTGAGCACTGGGACTTTGCATTGCTTCACAGTGGGATCCCAGTGCCTAGAACAGTGCCTGGCCCATGATGGGTAGTCGATATAAATGTGTTCAATAAAGAGATGAGCCAGCAATTAAGAAAGCAGAAGCGATTCCTCAGTAAATCTCCTCACAGTATTAAGGAAACAAACTCCTTTGTCCATCTCTCTCCTTCCCTCGTCTGGCAGCCTCCACAGGGTGTGGCGGGCATCTCCAGTCGCCCCTGCTCTACAAAGCCTCAGGGAGATCACAAGCCTCAGCCTCCAGAGAGGGTTCTCATCGAGGCTGGAGGAGGGCTGCCTTCCTGATGGGCCTAACGCACGCCTTGGCATAACGTCCTGGGCACTCAATGTCACGGTCCTTACCCTGCACGCAGACGCCTGCATTCAGCCCTGGAGCTGAGGGGTCCAAGCATTCCCCTGGGCGTAAGGAGGCGGAGGAAGACCACCGTTCCCTGAGCTCCACGTCTGCAACTGCGCTCGGCCTGTTTGTTTTCTCTCCTCTGACAACCTCCTGGCATGGAACCCTGCAGAACGGAGACCAGCAGAAAGATTGATCCCCCGTGAATCAGGCCCGTTCAGTCTAACAAGTAATTACGTGATTGCAACAGGCGCTGTCAGAGGGGCAGACTGTGGCCACTGGTGGTCGCTCCGTTCGCCCACCACCCAGCCGCCACGTCTCATGGCTTGTACTTGCTGTTGTTGGATTTCTTTCAAACACAAATAAATTACCTGAATTCATAAAAAATAAAATGAAGATCTGACTGGAAGTAACAGATGGAAAAGGAGGAGCACCAGCAATGACTAGTGCTCAAGAGGAAATGGGGGGGCGGGCCCCCCCCCGGCCTCTCCCCTCCCCACACTGGTTGGACTCACCTTCCTCGTCAAACCCCGCTCTGCCAGGTGCTGTCTTTTCTAAAATTTTGATATTTTGTCCATCATGGATTTTTTGCATTAATTCTGACTTTTTAAAATATTGCATTAAATTATTAGTTATCTTGATTATGAGTTTTCTGGAGCCCTATTAAACCTTGCCTCACTTGCCACCCCGTAGACTCAGGTGCACTTGTCACATGTCACAAGATGAGCAGGGCACAGGGCTGGTATGTTTCATGCGGGCGGGTGGGACGGAAGAGGGTGGGGATGGGGAGCAGATTTGGCTCAGCTGCATCCTCTCTCCTCCCCACAACCCACGAGTCCAGAAAAGCCCTGGGAAAAAGACCCCCTGCGAGAGCTCCTTCTAGCCTTGGACAGGAGAGTGACAGGTAAGAATAAACACCAAAACCAACACTTACTGAGCTCTCACCACATGCTTATCCTAAGTGTGTACATGTTTCTACTCATTAATCTCACAATGACGCCATGAGTATGTGCCGTATGAAATTGCCATTAATCAGCAGTTTCTGACCTACACTGATGGCGATTTCATGTGGTTTGGCCTCACAGCATTATCCCCCCTTTATTGATGAGCGAAAACTGAGGCATAGACAGGGCAAGTCACTCACCTCAAATCCCAAGGTGACAGAGTCAGGATTGCAGCCTGGGCAGTGTGTGGCAGGGGACCCTGCTTTGAATCACTCCCCTCTCCTGCTTGCCTGCAGACTCTGCTGGTGTCACGGTCCTCCTCTCCCCATCGGGCACAGGTGGCTTTTATTTTGTAAGGGGGACGCACAGTTCAATGCGTCAAAGAAGAGCTTCCAGGAGCCTGACCCAATGTAGGACCAGTGGCCCAAGAATGGGGCTCCCTGATGCCTCCTCCAGGTCGCCCAAAAGATCTGGGGCCACCACTGGCTTCTCTGCAGAAGCGGGAGTTTCAGGCCCCTGGAGCCGGAGGTGATGGTGGAAGGGGACACACCTACAATTCATTATTCGTGGTGGTCTGTTTAGGACGGGGTCCACAGGGAACACAGACCACGTCTGCTTCTGGAGGGCAGGAGTCCTCTGTAAATATACGGCCAGCATTTATGGGTGAGGAACACCAAAACCATGTTACTAACTTCCACCTGGCCAAAATCCACCAGCATCTTTCCTAATATCCCAAAGGTTTCCAGACAGTGGGTAACTCCAGGCCAAGCCCCCAAATCACAGCCTCAGAGTCCTCGGGCACCCGCCGGGCGCAGACCCAAGGAGGCATTGGGACCAGGGCACTGGTCACTTTCAAGGATGCTGACCAAGGGCTGGACGATGAACCCAGGCACGGGGCCAGGTTCAAGCTGTGGATGCAGAGTATTAAGACCTGGATGATGCTGCTGATGATGACTTGACTCTACCAGCTTAGCAGCGACCATCAAAAATCAACCCCCAAGAAACCATGGCCTCGGCCCTGAGCTGCCGCCCTCCCGGTCGAGCACAAGCTGGTGAGCACAAGACTGTTCAAACATTCCTTCCTCTTCCCCCAGGGACATCTGGGCCCAAGAACTCTCATTTGATGCACTGCAACCTCCCACTCCCCGCTATTACCACGTCTGATTTAATAGTTAACACAAGGCCTCCGCAGGTAGCCCCAGTGAGCAGAATCAAAATGAAGCAAAACTTGCAAATCTGCAATTATGCTTCCTCCTCCATGCGCCCCCCCCACCCCATTTTGGCAGGCAGATGGCAGGAGCAGGACTTAGAGAGTTAATATTTGGAACTCCTTCCCTGGTAGCCCCAGCTCCCCGCGTCTCTGTCTTTTGTGCAAGTTTAATAAAATAAATTTTGAATATCAATAAAGTCCGTTCTATTTTTCTTGGCATGTCCCGGCCCCGCTCCATCCTTCTATTGCAGAAGTCATGCTACAGACAGATCACTTTTCCACAGATCATTGATGTGGTGCCACGAGGGCTGCACATGATTTGCTAAAATGCTCCAAAGGTATTCAAATTTCTTTAAAGGAGAAATTCAATTTATGTGCATTTATATTACAATGTCTGTCAGGAAGAAAGGCTATAATCACCAGCATATTTTAGATTTACATTTTCTTCTGTACATGAGGTAATGGTATTAGAGGGGAACGATGAAGCTTAGAGTTGAATTGGACGCATGGTCCTATTTTCATTGCTGCTAAAAGCAGGTTTTTGAAGTTCTTGAGGAAAGCATATGTTAGCATATGTTAGGGAAGTATCAGGAACAGGAGGCTGGGTGGCTGAGAGTTTAAAACATTTGTCTTTCCTCCTGGCCTCTCCATGTGGGGCACAGATAGGCTATTTCTCTACGCCTAGACCCCGCAGGAAGCATTTGGGGTTTCAGCACCTGACACGGAGTCAGGAACGGGGTCCAGGCGAAATGCACGTGTTCCGAGGGCGCTGTCCTTCCTCACCCACGGATGCTCCCGTGAAGGCAGGAACCGGTGAACCACTAGCTCCCCAGGGAAGCAATCCTTGGTCCTGGATGTTTTTAAATTACTTCCAGTGCCTTCTCCTGGGAAAATGCATCAATCAGATGCGCTTGGGGAAGCTGCTGGCTTCAACTCTTCAGCCAGTTGATGGCCCATTGCAAGCAAGATGGAGGCTGAGCCGCTTCATGCAAACGGAAGGCTGGGGTCTCTGTGTCATGTCTAAGATCGAAGGCTGGTTAACAGGCAGAGCCAGGGCTCCAAAGCAGAAGGTTTGGTTCCACGGGCCTCGGAGCTAACGCAGTTGCCTTGGGCCATCCCTATGGAGACTGTGTTGAGATTTCTGGGGCCATGCTCCCTAAACAAGGCTTTTTGAGAGGCCGGGTGGACGGATGTTCCTTGATAATACTGACCAGGTCCTCAGCATCTCGTTTTTCTCTGCAACAGAGACCCAGACGCCGGGCCTCACTGCCATTCAATGATGCGTTAGAAAGACTGCGGAGGGAAGGAAGGCATTTCCCCAGGTTGCCTCCATCGTTAAAACTGTGTATTTTTTTTGATGGGAATTTTTAACAGAACGTCACCACCTCTTTCATTATGCTTCCCCCTAATTTAAAAGCGGTAACTCCCAAGTGTAGAATATTTGGGAACTATGCAGAGTATATGGACAAGCTGAAAAAAGTTAAAATCATTCTTAATTCTCTCCCAGAGGCAACTATTCTTAACATTTTGGCAGATAGCCTTCTGTAGGTCATACACATATACATGTCATATTTATAACATAATTTATATGAATATATTGTTTCATGAAAGTGAAACACTAAATTATTTTAATGATAAATTGGTCCACAACAGATGGCAAGCATCACACTTCCACAACGTAATTGTAACAGCTGCGCAGCATTCCCCTCTGTGGCTGTAACAAATTCTTTAACCAATCCTCTTTTGTTGGACATCTAGGTTATTCCCAACTTTTCATAAATATATTGATGCCACAATGTACATCTGTATGGACAAATCTTTGCTCCGCCCCACAGTTATTTACTTAGGACGAATCCCCAAAAGTGAAATGTGGGGGGTCACAGGATGTGTGTATTTTTACTCCTTTTGGTCAAGACGGCCACTGTGCCCCCAGAAAGGTAGTACCACTTACTCTGTCCATCAGCAGTGTGGATGCTCCGTGTTTCACTGACTTACACTCTAACTTAAGTAGTTAAGGTAAGTTTCGTTCAGCCTGGAGAAATGCAGACAATAGATTTCCTGGGAGCCTGGCCACCTCCTGGGCAATGGGAAAAAAACCACCTCGGTTAATGGAAGATTTAGGAAGAGTTCACGAAGAAGAGAGTCCGTCGCTTTGAAACGGGTGCTCATGTGGCGCCTGTGAGCCTTCTGGGTGATAGGAGATCTAAGGTTCGTCCCTTATCTTCTGACCCTCCAGGAGGCACTAAAACGTGGCAGGATAGAGACTCTTGGCTGGGATGTGACAACGGAAGGGAAGAGCTTGTCTGGTGTTTTAGAAGAAAAGTCATAACAAACAGAAAGTGCTGGACGAGATAACACAATATACAACCTCCCTAAGCCCACAGACAGACAGGAAGTGGAGGAGAGCGGTGGCTACCTGCAAGGGAGACGAGGGCTGCTTTAGGCAACAATACCATCACATCTCACGGCTGGGCGGGCTGGCCGGGCAGTGCCTCTATGGGATCTGCTGGGCTTGGCAGTGCACCCGAAGTCCGCTGGAAGGTCATATGGCCTCACTGGCTGCTGGCTGGGCCACCCTGGCCCCTCCAAGTGGCCTCTCTCCCTCTGGAAGGCTAGCTTGGCTTCTTTTCCTGGCTGTCTTGGGACAGTGTCCCAAGGGGGACCAGGCAGAAGTTGCGAGGTCTCTTCTGGCCTAGGCTCCCAAGTCACCCTTCCTCACTTTTTTAAAATTTTATTTTTATTGTGATGAAAATGACCATTTAACATGAAAATGACCATTTTAACTGTTTTTAAATATGCAGTTCAGTGGCATTAAGCACAGCTGTATTGTTGTACAACCAACACCACCATCCATCTCCAGAACTTTCTCATCATTCCAAACTGAAACTCTGTCCCCATTAAACACTACCTCCCCCATCTCCCCTCCCCCTAGCTCTTGGCTACCCCACCTACTTTCTGTCTCTAGAGACTTAACTGCCCTCGGAATCTCCTATAAGTGGACTTGTACAGTATCTGTCCTTTTGCAACTGGCTTATTTCACTTAGCTTCATGTCCCACAGGTTCATTCATGTTGAAGCATGTGCCAGAATTTCATTTTTTAAGGCTGAGTAATATTCCTTTTCCTGTATAGTCCACATTTTGTTCATCCCTTCAACTGTCCAGGGATACTTGGGTTGCTTCTACCTTTTGGCTGCTGTGGACAATGCAGCATCACTTCTGCCGAATCCTGAAAGTTAAAGCAAGCTCCAAGACTCAGGAGAGTGGGGAAGGAGACCCTGCCGATCAACTGGAGGGGCCGTGACTTTGCGGTGGGAGGCCATGGACGCAGGGGCTCTGATGAAGAGGCCATCTCATCACACCCACCGATGACGGCAGCGAGCGACGGCACCGACACCCGGGAAGATCCTGGCGGAAGCACAGTGAAACTGACGGGTTATGAGTGCAAAGTCCAGAATGTCAGTTCAAGGAATGACTTGCATGTGCACAGGAAGGGGAAGTGGGCATGTTTGTGGCACGCAGATTTTGGGCGAGCGAAGTACTGCTTCCTTCCCAAAGACGTAATGAGCTGAGTGCTGTTTGTGAGTCGAACAGAAACAAACTCCGCAATGAATGCAATGGTCTGCGCAGCAGATGCGATGGAATTATTAGGAAAAGGTGTTGAAGGGGGAGCGGAGGACCTGAGTCCCAGTTTCTCCAAGCCCCAAGGAACACTTCGCCAAGCTACTACCTACGTCAAGTTAATGCCACACCTTCTATGCACTTATGTTTTCTCCACAGCAACATGGAAACCATGGCGTCTCTCTTGTGACTGGAGGATGAACTGGTGTCTATGAAAGTCATTGAAAAAAATCCGGAAAAGTGTTTCTATGCGTTAACTTCTTCCTCTTCCCCGGGCGCTCCCTTTCAAGCAGCCACATGCTCCTCTCTGGTATCCAGTTCTCCCTTTTCTTCCCATCTGGGGTCCCTGACAATGGCCTTGTCTTTGCTTTATCTGATTTCTCTCTGAAGTGCAGCCAGGTGCCCCCAAAGACTGAGGAGCTCAGTTTACCAGGCTGCTTCCTGGTACATTTCGATTTCAAAGTGCGCTGCGGGTTCTGGGCGCATGGTAAACAGTAACGACGACCGCAGCAGGAGCGGCCAGCCATCCCTGCCCCCTCACTATTTACTCTCTATTTTCCTGTCCCCCTGCAAGGGGTGAGTGAACACAGACCCACAGAGGCCCATTCAGAGCAGGATGAGGGCCGCCTGCCGTGTCGCTACGCCTCCATCAGAAGGCCCTGAATCATAAGGCAGGAGACGCGGGAGCTTCCCCAAGCCTCGGTTTCTTCATCTGTGAAGCGGGGTGAGGCGAATGAGGTCAAGTCACGAAAGCGCAGGGCAGGGGCCTGTGTTATTTAAAAGTTTGATCATTTGTTCATCATGGATTTTTTTTTTTTTTTGCATTTACTTTTTAACAATTGCATTAAAGTATGTTCTGGATGATCAGGGGTTTTGGCACCCCGTAAGTTTTGTGCCTACAGCAAATGCCTCGTTCGCCTCGCCCTGCAGGACAGCACCGATCTCACAGGGCTGTGGCAAGGACAAAGTGAGGGGACATGCATAAACCAGTGTCAGGAACACAGTCAGTGCCTGGCACAGGTGAGCTGAGGCGATAATCACTGCCTTTGTTGTCCACCCCCCCTGCGTGGACTGTGGCCGAGAAAGGTCACACCCCTGGCCTCGGCCACCAACAGTAAACACAGCTGTGCCCGAATGCAGAGGAGTCCTTTGGATCCATTTTCTTTGGTGTAGGTAGCCACGGCGGCAAAAGGTGTAGATCGGGAGGGCAGGAAGGAGCTCGTTTTTTGTTTTTTTTTTTAAAGATTTTATTTATTTCTTTTCAGAGAGAAGAGAAGGGAGGGAGAAAGAGCAATGTATGGTTGCCTCTCACATGGCCCTCACAGGGGACCTGGCCCGCAACCCAGGCATGTGCCCCAACTGGGAATCAAACCGGGACCCTCTGGTTCCCAGCCCGCGCTCAATCCACTGAGCTACACCAGCCGGGCAGGAAGGAGCTCATTTTTTTCCGGCTGGACAATACTTTTCATCTTGTGTCCCCAGGTATGGGCTCTGTCCTGGAATGAGATGGGGTGTGTCTATCTCTGACCCTCCAAACTCAGTTCAGGCGCCGATCATAGAGGCTGTCTCCCCCATCTCCTCCACCCTCTAGATGCTGGTAGCAATCTACAGCGTGACGATGAGAAAAAAACAAAACCCTCCAGGCATTACCAAATGCCCCCGGGGGCCCAAACTGCCCCCTCATGGAGAACACCGATGCAGCACACTGCCCCAGGTGTTTTGAAAGAAGAAAAAGGGGATGCTTCACAGGGCATTCTTATTTTCTTGGTACTCTGCAACACGAATGAATCAGGGTTGAATGGCAAACTCGAAAATGGTAAGTAAAACAATGAAGCAGCATTATGACAGTAAAGACACTATCGGAGCTTACTGGGGTCCCATGTGCGCCCCATGCTGCCTGTACCCCCCTCTGACCCTGACAGCACCCCTGCAGGGCAGCTGTTATCATTTTACTTTCCAGATGAGGAAACCGAGGTTCAGCAGGATCCAGCGGCTCACCCAGGGCCGCACTCCAGGGCGCGGCGGGTCTGGACTCCCAGCCAGGTGGGCCCGGCTCCAGAACACGCACCTGTCCCACAGCTCCGTTCCTGAGGCAACCCTGTCCATCCCCATTCCAATCGCTAGCGGAATAACCTCTGTCTGACTGCACCTCTCTGCACCCATCAGCCTCCCGCCCTGCCCAGTGTTCAAGAACGAAAATATCTGAGAAAATCGGCTGAATTTCCAAAAGCTTACGTCCAAATGTCTGGAAGGCTGTAGCAGGGTGATTCAATTAAGAGAAAGTATGCTTAAACAGAAAGGGCCCCTGCCAGACTGAATTCTTGTTTGCCGTGTTGCTTTTGGATAAAGAACAGGACCCTCCATATATGGTTAGAACTGAGGTGGTTCTGACCCTAGGATCCCAAAAGCCACACACAGGGGGCCCGGCCACGGGACCCTTCCTCTGCATTTAACTTGTGAAGCTCACTTAGGAAAATATCTCCACGGGTGCCACACAGGGCCGTCTGGCCATCCCGCTGCAGGCCCCAGGACCACGAGCCACGCTGAAGAGGGGCTGCGGACACCAAGAATCTTGTCACTAGACTCCAAGAGGGGTCCCTGGAGCAGTGGCAGCAGTGGCTCCCTCGGGAGCTTGTTAGAAATGGATGCACAACCTCAGACCCACTGAATCAGAAACGCTGAGAGGGGGGCCAGAAATCTGTATTTTCACAAGTTCTCCAGAAGATGCCGATGCCATGCTGGCCTTCAGTATTTTCCTTTGATGGGCTCCACTTGAAGGACAGAGCTCTCTCCAATTTGGGCCAAAACGAAGAATCTGGGGTGTGAGAAAGTGAAAGGAGTTATCTGAATCTTGGATGCAGAAGCATTTAAGAAAGGAAGGAATGGAACGGGTCAAACATGGAACAAAGTTGGGGGGTGGGGTTCGTGAGGATACGATGCCCCAGCAGCGTCACTGGTCCTCGAGGGGGGAAAAGGACAGGTGTCAGAACTGAAAGGGACCAACGCCTCTCCTTTGGTCTCGGTGCTTTCAGGCCCACCCCCAGAGCTGCCAGAGGGATCTTTCCGAGTCACAAATCAATTATGTCACTCCCTTTTGAGGCTTCCAACCGGCCTAAGGCTACGCTCTGACACTCCCCAACACGGGCCCTTGGTGACCTGGCCTCGCTCCCTCCTCGGCCCCCACCTGGAACTGAGCATGCGCCAGAGGTACCCACCACTTCTGGTTCCCACACTGGGCCTGGTCTCTCTTGGTCTCCGGGTCCCAAATGCCGTCATCTTTACCTGGGCTTCTCATGTACAGGTGTGTGTCCCAGGCACTCGTTCTTGAGAAGCCAACCCCAGACATAAATGGCAGTCTGTACCCCAACCCCCACACAACTCTGATGTCCATCTGCCTTTAATTCTCCTTCATTTTAAAGGTCAAAGGGTGCACATTTCAGCAACGCCACGATATTCTGTGACGGTCATCAGGAACTATTCGGAAAAAAGTTGGCGCCATGGGGTATGCTCAGCTGGTAATGAGCCAAGTTTGGGGGTCTGATGTCTTACACTGGAAGAAAAGTATCACCCTGCCTCCCACCACCCAAGCCCCTCCAATTTGTCAGTGGCGTGTGCCTCCATTTTTAATGTTCCAGCTCATTATCTCCAAGCTGCCTTCCCTAACTGCCTCCTATGTTGAGCCTCTGAGTCACCTTAGCCTCACTGGGAGGAAGCTACAACCCATTTTCTAGAAGAAAAAAATCAGGGCTTTTACTTCAGTCCTTACTCATGCATAAAGACGTTTGGTAATTATCACCCAACCGGCTTTACTATTTAGCCAGCATCTTGGTCAGGGAGCACTCACTTTTCATCGACCCTTCATTACGATAGTTCTCCACGGTCGAACGCAACTTGGAGGTGTCTCATAGCCCGGAGCAACATTCTTGGTGATACACGGTAACACCCGAGGCAAGGCATGCAGCCCCACTTCAGGGCACACTGGGTGCTGGGGCGGGGGTCCTGGGGAGATGCTGTGCAGCGGGAGAGGAGGAGGAGCAGGCACAGGAGGGCAAAAGCCAGGAGAAGGCCAACAGCAGCGCCAGGACGCTGAAGCGGCAAGGGGGAAGCTGGGTCCTGGGCCAACTTACAGTGAAGTGACACATGTTTCTGCTTTAAGTGACCAGTTTTAACTTTTAACATCGAATATTAAAATTAAGTGCATTATCATAGATCGGTTTACAGGGATTCGGTACATCTGTTTTGGAAATGTGAAACAAAACTGAGTGACATCATTATCTCTATTACCAGAACTGGAGAAAGGAATCGGTAACGGTCTGGATCATTGCCCCCACAGTACACGTGCCCCACACAGGTGGGGGAGACGTTTGGCAGAGAAGAGCTACCCTCCAAAAATGCAAGGACACACTTGGGACACAGCCCAGACCACCTGGTAGCCCCAGCCATTGCCCCCTACGCTGCGCCCAGCCTGACACCCCACTGCGCCTTGCTTGCCATGAGTTTTAAGCTGACCTCTGAGGTCCAGCCAGAAGGGAGGAGACTGGCAAGTTTGATTATTGCTTCAATAATAAGCGAATGGTTTCTGGTTTGCTATTTACACTGCTCTCTGGGAGAGAAAACAAGTCTTCCAATTGAAGTACTCCAATTTCTACTATTTATCCAAGATTACACATCTAATCCCATAATAAAACACCGTTCCTGCCCAGAAAGCAGAGTGATTGCCTACAGATGTGCCCAAACCAAAACATCTGTACATCCAAGATGGCCACTGGCATGGCATTTTATCCACCCTGGGTTGATGATCGAAATGGCTAATTAACTTCTGAAACCTTCCGTGGAAATCCCACATAGGCGATGGACGGGCAGGCTGAGAACACAGTCACCGCACTGCAATGTGCTGCCCAACACAGGGGCCACGCTGTGCCCACCTTCAAGTAACACCTTGTAGGCCGATGAAGTTTGGACCCAACGGCGTGCCGTCACTGACACATGGAAATGAAATGCTTTCCTAACGGTGCCTGGCACAGCGTCAGGAAAATACCTCATCTGAATTTTTATTCAGCTGACAAATGATGTGCGTCCTGGCCTTTATCTGGCTGCTTATATTAAATATCTGAGTGCAACAAAGATTTCTTAATTTGCTCGTTTCTCTTGGTACCATTTAGAATGAGAGCTCAGAATTGGAAACATATCAGGAGGCAAGAGAGAGGCCCACCTGCTTGAAGCAAAGCCCTGGAAGCTGCTTGGATCATATCACATAATCGTCTCGGCCTTACCTTGATCTGTCTCAATATACTGTTTAAAAATGTAACCCAATCACCAAGTCCAACAAGCAGTCTGTTTATTATTACTTTTGATAGAAAGGTTCATAACATCCTGTAATGTGTGTGCATTTTTTATTCCGTTTGGCTACCAGACACTGAAACCATTTGGGACATTTATTAAAATGCATTCAGCCGCTCTTTAGGATGAGGTTAATGTGGGATTTATGCCTCTGTGGTGCTCGGTGCGCAAAGC
Organism: Micronycteris hirsuta; assembly: GCA_004026765.1. NCBI lineage: Eukaryota > Metazoa > Chordata > Mammalia > Chiroptera > Phyllostomidae > Micronycteris > Micronycteris hirsuta. The sequence goes on along the minus strand of PVJI01005744.1, from coordinate 32,053 downwards.
GGTAATAATGCTTGTTTAGTACTTAGTTCACGTACAAAATGGCCAGCCATAAAAATCGAAGGGATGCAGAGATTGGCTAAAAAAAACACAGAATGGGGAGTGATTTCTTTAAGTTGGGGGCTTAGACAGGACACCAGGCAAGGAGGAGAAATGTATCCTAATGGAAAATCTAATTCTCTGGATGCATGAGACAGGCCGGGGGGTGCGGGCCCCCAGAAGCCTGATCTCATAGATCCAAGGCTGCAGAAACGCACGGGGAGTCCTGTGCCACCAGCATGGACAAGAGATGCTTCCTGGGCGGTCACCCTTCCTCCTCACATCTCCCTAATTCTACCCCAAAGGCCATGGCCTTGAAACAGAGCCGAGTCTGCAAAAGGGCTACAGGGCAGGGACCGAGCCAGTCAGACCTCGGTCTCAGGCCCCTCTGGTATCCAAACCAGATGGACCCAGCAAGATGAGGATCAAAATTCCAAGCCACTTCCTAAGGGTTGGCTGGGCATCCGGGCAGCAGGCAGAGCACGCATGCTTCCTACACATGTTGGTGATGTGCTTGCTTCCAAGAGCGGAAGTGATCCAGAAAACCCCTGGAAACTGCCCAGCACCAGCCCAGGAAAACCTGCCTGCTCAGGGAGCCACGTCCCAGCCAGGGCAGCTGAAAGTGGAAAGCCTGCGTTATGCTTCCGTGCAGGAAATGAGGGTTTTGGGGGCTTAGGAACGGGAGGGGTCTTAGCTCCAGGTGCTTCTCAGCTTCCTTCCCTGAATCAGGGGATGTACAGCAAAAAGGATCAAACCAATTTTCCCACTGTGGCCACTGGGTGGTGGGGGCGGGTGCTGAACTGGAGTCTTTGGGCTCTCTCCGCCCCCCAAATGAGACAGGCAGCCTGAAAGCACAAGTCCACAGGGGCAGCCAAGCGCCCGGTGTCTCCCCCTGCAAAATGGCAGGAGCCCTTGCTCTGGTCTCCCTGCCTCTGCTCTCGCCCTTTCAATCCACTGTCCCACAGTCACCCCAGGGATCATCTTTAAATAGAAATCAAACCTAGTCGAACCCTCCTGAGGCTTCCGAGTGCACTCAGACGAACATACGAAGTCCTAACCAGAGCCCACCAGGCCTTGCAGAACCTGCTTCCTGCCTCTTCCCATCGTTCCGTCTCCCTCCGCTCTCCCCCTGGTTCACTCTGCAGCAGCCAGCTGGCCTCCCTTCTGGCTGTTCTCTGCTCAGCGCTCCAGACCCAGGGCCTTTGCACATGCTGGCCCCTGCCCAGAGGCTGCTGCCTGAGATCTCTGCAATGCTGCCTCCTCCTAATACAGATCTCAGATCAAACATCCCCCCTCCCAGAGGCCTCATCTGGCCCCCCGATGAAAAATGGGCCCCCATCACTTTCTTTCACAGCACCCTATTTTAGTTATCTGCATAGTACTTAGTGCTACCTTTCCCCTCTTATTTACTTGTTGTTTTGTTATTTATTCAGCCCCTCTGCACCTTTTGAGGGCGAGGGCCGTGCCGTCCCTCTTCACTCCTCGTGCCGGGCCAGACACAAAGGAGAGCTTATAAACAAACGGTTTCTGGGTGGGCGAGGGGCAGCGGTTACCATGCACCGGGCAGTATAAGCATGTTACAGACATGATCTCATTCGATCTTTGTGACAACTCCGCACTCCGGCTACCGGACTATTATCATACTCACTCTACAGATGAGGCACAAACCACACGAAGCCCTTGCCCAAGGTCACCGAGCGAAAGGGAGGCAGTGAGGAGTCAGGCCAATTTTGTTCCTGGTCCCAGAGCTGCCTTCTCCACCACTGGCCTCCATGAGCTCAGTGCGTGGAGGGCCCACAGGAAAAGAGACGTGAAAGGCAAGTCTGGCGTTTCATAAGAGCTCCTGGGCAACCAGTCCTGGAACGAGTCCCCTGCCCCCCCCCACCCCAAGACTGGTCTGATTCCTGGTGTCCACAGGCGCCACGGGTACAGGCAGTTTATGTGAGGTCCCGCAGGTGAGTGCAACAGCACACGTTCTCTTCCCTGACTGTCCCACTGTGAGCCCCAACCCACCCTCACCCACCTTCCTAGACCAGCCCAGGGTCCCCTCGCTGCGCCTTCTACATGGCCCTCATGCACACACGCATGCTCTCCTGCCCCAGCTTCTCATGGGTCCCCCTCCCCCGCCATCCCCATCCTAAAGTGAGCGAGGATTTTTCTTTTGCAGTCGCACAGCACAAACCACAGCTGGCCGTGAGAAAGCAATGGAAAGGGCAGCCAACTGGACTGCCAATCAAATGTCTAAACACGGAGCCTCTGGCTTCTGATGGCTTTCCCTTCGTGCCTGTGGCTCCACTGAGCAACGACGTCAGGTACCATTGGCACTCCCGGCTCGGCATCACCGGCGTGCGTCTCAGACACGTCCCTGGCGGGGTATTTCGTTCGGTTACACTGGATGACAAATGTTTCCACAGCTGCAAACAAGACGCTTTTGCTAAGAAGCCAGGGCTGTTGGAGAAGCCCGAGGACCTCGTTATTGGTGTGTGAACGAAGAAGGAGAAGGCAGGCGGCCGAGATGCTTCCAGACAGCATCAAGGCAAACGGCAAGTCGGAGAAAGACAAATAGACGGAGCCTCTGCCGGGATCTAAACAGGCAAGGCACTTATCTGGAAATACACTGAGTAATTAAATTAAAACGGGCAGAATCCCGCTGTGTGCACCAGTGTAGAAACAACACAAAAAGCTAGTGTGCACTGCAGGCTTGCTACACACCGGGCACGTACGCTACTTCCCTCGACCCCCGCGACGGCTCCGAGAGTTGGACACGCTTACCCTGACAGACGAGGACACGGAGAGGCGGAAGGCTGCATAACTGGCCAGTGCAAGGAACGGAACCCGAGTGGCTAATGACATCTGTCAGACTCTTAGCTGCTGTGCTAACAGCTTCCATCCTCACTTAGATTAAGAAAAGTGTTTTTGAAGCCAAAGGCACAAAACCCGGGGTGCTCTTTAAAGAAAAAAAAAAACAGCCCTGGCTGGAGTAGCTCAGTGGATTGAGCACAGGCTGGGAACCAGAAGGTCCCGGTTCAATTCCCAGTCAGGGCACATGCCTGGGTTGCGGGCCAGGTCCCCAGTGAGGGCCATGTGAGAGGCAACCACACATTGATGTTTCTCTCCCTCTATTTCTTCCTCCCTTCCCCTCTCTCTAAAAATAGATAAATCTTAAAAAATATAAAAACACCTGTTCTCAGACCCCAGCTCAGACCAATCAGAATTCTTGGCAGTGGGCCCCCTGGCACTGGTGTTTTTCAAAAGCCTTCAAAAGGTGATTTTAATGTACGACCAGACTGGACAGCCACTCTCTCAACTAGGGCAGTGGTTCTCAAAGTGGGGACCCCTGGACCAGCAGCAGCACCTGCAGTGCCCGACCCTAGGCCTGCTGGGTCGGAAACTCGGGGTGGGGGGAGTCCAGCAAGGGATATTTTAGCAACCCCTCCAGGTAATTTGGAAACATGCTAAAGCTTGAAAACCACAGCTGGACAGCGATGTACTACTATCCCCAGATGCTGCTTTCAAGTCTTTTGGACCTATTTCCAGAAGCAGACGGCCGGACCCACAGTTGTTCTAGTTTTAATTTTACGAGGAGCACCCACTCCACCTTCCACGGTGGCCGCACCACCGTGCGTTCCTACCAACAGGGCTCAAGGGTTCAGTTTTTCCAAATCCTCGCCAACACCTGTGGTCTTCTTTTTGTTTTCTTGATAAAGATATCTTGACACGTGGGAGGTGACAGCTCACTGTGGTTTGGATTTGCATTTCCCTGATGATTAGTGACAAACAGCATGTTTCATATACCTGTTTGCCATTTGTATGCCCTCATGGTCACTGCAGCACTGGTTACCATCGCTAAGATGTGGAAACCACCTGCATTTCCACTGATGGATGAATGGAGAAAGAAAATGTGATATACATCATATACATGTGTATATATAGGAATGCTATAGAGTTTTAAAAAGAAGGAAATTCTGCAACCTGCAACAACATGGATGAACACTGAGGACATTATATGAAGTGAAATAAGCCAGATACAGAAAGACACGATTCCACTTGTACGAGGAGTCTAAAATATTCAAATTCATAAACTCCAAGACGGCAATGGTAGTTACCAGGGGCTGGAGGGGAGGGGGTAGTTACCAGGGGCTGCAATGGTAGTTACCAGGGGCTGGAGGGGCGTTACTGCATAAAGTTAAGTAGCATGGAAAATCTCTAGAGACCTGCTTACAACACCCACGGCCAACAATAACACTAAAATTGGTTGGGGCTAGACCTCATGTTCTCATCCCAATGAAATGTTTTAGGTATTGCCCTTATTTAGTTGTTAAAGACCATTTAATTATTCGACAAATTAAAACCATTTGTTTGTATAGCTTTAAAAAAGAAAACGCATTGCCCTTTCTAGAATACAAACGTCACAAAGGCAGGGACCTCGTGGGTTTTGTTCATGTCTGTATTCCCAGCACCCGGCACCAGAATGCTTATAAAATGAATGAGTGACTGCTCATGACCTGGCGTTGGTGCTGTGTCCATTACATTAAGAAAATTTAAACCGGTAAAGATTTAGATCTTTAAGGATTTTAGATCTAAAGTTAGTTAAGGATTTACTTAGTATCTATATTGGCAAGATTAAACTTTGCAGTCCAAAAATGTATCCTGTTTTTTGTTTTTTTTTTTCAAACAGGCCACAGAGACAACAAAACTTAACACCAACCACAGTGGTAGCTGCTGGCCTGGCCCTGTTGCTGCTAGTCCTGGTTAAGTAGGCAGGTAGCTAAGCCGCAAGGCTGTTTCACTTTCTGCTCTCACAGCCCCAGAGGGTGAGGGCTGCCTGTTATTGACAGAGACAAGAGAATTTTCCTAGCAGTTGAGTCAATCTTGCATGCTTCCGCCCAGCCCGACACCCAGGCAGAGCTGCAGCCTCATCAGAGAACATTAACTAGGCTTCCCACTCTCCTCGCTGAATGATCGGGTGCCTTGTGCTTTTCTGCCGTCGCCTGCTTCCTCGCCATCCCCTTTCCACAGCGTGGCCTGGAAATGTACTGTGTGTGAAAAATGACTTGGAATCGCAACAGTTACTGCAAGGGAGCAATGATTAAATGTGTCCCCGCAATGAATGTGCCTGTGATTGGCAGAGGGGAGGGACGGGAGGGACAGAGAAGGGATGTTATAGAGCCATCAACAATCAATGGTGGGAAGGTGACCTGACACCAGTCTTCTGTGATTGTAATCAATATCACTCTGGCTTCAGCGAGCCCCTCTCAATCCACACTGCTTCATCTCGACAGAGTTTATTCTTGTATAAATACCTGAAATAAACAGCATGCGGAGAAACTCAGGGATACTTTAAATTGCCTCCATATCGTGCGCAGGCAAAAGCGAGTTCCACTGGGGAGACTGTCTCTTGGAACCAAACCAGCTTCTCCTTTAAAAACCTCATAATTGGTTATCGACACACTCCGCAACTTTGCATTTATGCCGCATCCCGATTATCATAAGCATTTCCAATTTGACAGAACTGGCTACAGTGAACACACAAGCTCTTCTAATTTCCGACGCAGCTAACTGGAGATGGTGAGGGGCAGAGATTTATCTGCTTGTGACTTGAATAGGATGACGCCCGTGCATTTGGAAGCTGGGGCTGTTTTCTGGGAATGTGTATTGTCTTGAAACCCTGGCTGCCCCTCTTTAGGAACCTAAAAATGAGAGGGGCCGAGACTTCTGTTCTCCTTACTGGTTGCCCCCGCTCCATTTTCCTGTGGCAAGGGGAAGGATTTCACTGAGCAGTTGGGCTGTGCAAAACAATGTGGCCGCATTGGTACGGCCCCATTTGCAGGTTGGCGAGGAGCCGCATCAATTACATGCAGATCAATTGAATCACAAACACCAGCCCGGATTGAATACGGAGGCACCTCCAGAGCTTTGGGGGCCTGTACTGGGCCTGAGGGGACACAAGGGAGGCAGGGGCCCCTAGGGACCCCCTGGAAAGGGTCCTAGGACTCAGGCAGCTCTACAGCATGGGTCACTTCTCCCTGTGTCCCTGTCACCACTAAGTCTATGGCATCGCGAACCCGGACCCAATCCATCCCTGCTTCCGCCCCAACCCATTCTCCACAGAACGACCAAAGCGGTCTCTTAAAGAGGACACGGCGGGTCCTGACACGTCTGTGTTCACAACCCTCCCGGGTCCTTCCACGGCACCTGGGATGACAAGACTGCAGGAAGTGGCCCCAGGCCACCTCTCCATCCTCTGGCAGGCCACCCTCCCTCTCTGTCCGCTGCGCTCCAGAAATGCTGTCTTCGTTCTGGGCCATGGATGCACCAGGTCATCACCAGCTCAGGGCTCCTGCCAAGGCAGTGCCGTCCACCTGCACTGCTCTGTGCAGCCCCTTTGTCCTCACGTGGTGGGATGCAATATGATGTGATGTGATATCGATTATTATATATCACATATACGCATATCTGTTTGTAGATCTGTACCTATATCTATTGATATCCTATGCCTCCACTGCATCCTCAGAGAGTCTTCCCCGACTTCCTACCTAATGTCACCCCCAGCCCTTCTCTCCATCCCACCACGGCCATTCTCCATCATGTCGCCGTGGCCTGTCACCTCTGTCACATGATCTCATTTGTGTACACGCCACTGCCCCCTTCCCACCAGAATACTGGCTCCCAGGGCAGGGGCCTCGCTCCCCTGCTCGCTGCTCAATCCAGAACAACTCAAGCAGTTCCCGCACTGAGGCAGAACGGTCCCCCACCCCGCCACAAAAGCTAGGCACCTAGACACCCATTTGCCCCCAGTCCTGGTTCTACTCTCTTGACTCTCAGTTTCCCCACCTGCAGCACCGTGACACCCCCTCCCCCACGAAGCCCCCTGAGCAGAGATGCTGGCCTGCCACACCCCCCACTGCCAGGCCTTTGCTTCTGCCGCTCCCTGCTCCCCTCCGTCCAGCTCTCTTCTGCAGGCTCCAACCCTATGCTCTTCGGAAGCCCAAGTGAAGACCCACGAGGCCTCCTAAACCCCTGCACCACCAAGGGGTCAGTCCATTTGAGAAGGTCTGGCCCCCTAGTTTCCGAAGCCCTACACAGAGTAGTCCATGGGCCCTTCCACCGCTTCCACCCACTGCCGGCTCCTTCCATCCCCTTCTGTCCATTTGAGAAGAATGCCCATGGGGTGGTGGGAACTGGGCTACAGGGTCCAAAGAGCAGGGACGATTCTTGCTTTGGGATGCTCTCTAAGATCCGCTCGCTGAGAGGAGGGAGAAACCAGCATACTCTCTGGAGCCCACCTGCCACGCACGGCCCCTGCACTCCAGGCAGGCGCGAGTCTCGAAGGCTCCCGCGCACACTGCTCACCACTCACCCCTCGCAGGCCCGGTGCACGTGGGCCATCCCGGTCACCCATCACAGAGACAGAGCAAGGAGCCCCGGCGACCACCACATACTGAAGAAGAGGCCTCAAAGATGAGGTGCTCCAAATGTGAGCAGGGGCCTCTCTGAAACCTCTCTCCAGAAGAAAGCAAAGCAGAAAACACACCCCAGCCTAGGCCCGCCATATAATGTTCCAGTTCCCATGGGCCCATGCCACCTGGGACGAGCCCACAGGGCTAGTGCACTGGCTTTTCCACCGCTGAAGGCCTCCCTGTGAGTTCCAGGCTGGGCCGGTTCCCCCATCCACCACCCACAGGTTCAGGCCCACCACCCCGTCCCCACAGCGGGACATACCCGCCGCTGGCTGGGTTGTGTCTGATAGCACGGCAACTGTGTTACCCTCCTCCTACCTTTCCAAGGAGGACACTCTTACTGGATCCAAGGACACTGTCCATCCCTGTACCTGAGAACTCCTCCTAATGAAGAAAGAGGGGGAAAAAACACTTTTAATTCCTAGCAGGGCCCCATCTAAAAATAGGCAGTAGTGCAAATTACGACAAGGGCTTGCCTTGTGAGATTCAGAGGAACTTATGCCCAAAATACTACTTCCACCCTACATTTCATCATTAGACATTCATTCCTTTGTACTGACCAGATGCGGTAGTAAAATACAGATTACTTGGGAGATGTCCATAAGGCATGCATTCACTCACAGGAAGGGGAGGAAGCCATGATGATAGTTCTCAGCTCTGGCTGTGTACGAGAATGACTCTGGAATAACTGAAACGAAATCTCTGGAGGCAGGGCCCAGGCATCTGCAGTTAGGGAAAGCTCACCAGGTGGTTTGCAGTGTGAATGCTAAGAGTTACTTCCATGGGCAAACCTTCACCTACTGAAGTGCTGTACCAGGAGACCCCCTGTTGATCACTTATACTGAGCAGATGCCCCAAAGGAGAAGCCAGTTACTGGTCAGACTTAGGGCTATACCGGTCTCTCCCCTGGCTGAGCTCTCAGCTGGCAGGGGCCCTTGGCCAGGTGTGACATGGATCCCCTCGCCTACCCGTGGTTTCTCAATGCTCCCAGCACAGGGTCTGAAGCAAAGGACTCTGGGTTATAGCGGGGAATGGAGAAGAACTAGCTGATGATAAGTGAGAGCGGACGTGCAGGCAGAAGACCGAGCAGAAGCCCCCCTGGCAGAGGGTCAAGATGCGGTAACTCAGGAATCAGGAGCAAGTCGCCGCGGTGCCTTCAGTGTAACACGGACACTGCGGTCCCCACCGCCTCAGCCCACAGCCTGCCTCGAAGGATTCAGGGAAAATGAAAATTAATGGGGTGGGGAAGGTAATCAGCAGTGAGTCCCACTGTTGTTAATAACCTCCCTCCGTCATGAGCAGGAGACAGAATGTCCATTCAAGGCCACGGTCACCTTGAGAAAGGAGGGCGGGAGCCTTGGAAGGGTCTCTCTCCAGCCCGGGGCCTCCCAGGCCATGGAAGATGGGCTCCGAAATGGGCTGTCCCTTTTGGGCGTTTGTGGTCCGAGTGCCTAACGATGGGCTCCATGGACCGAACCAGAATCAGGACCCCTGCAGGGTGCCTCCCGGCCCACCTGCGCTGAGTGGTCAGCCCTGCCCACCACCGCTCTGCCTCTGTCCCCAGCATGGTCAGCCCTTACGTCCTTAATCCCATGATTTCGACCCCTCCTGCCACATTGCCACCAACAAAGTCGCCAGAAAAATGGGAACGCTTTGGGGCTAAAGCTGCTGCAGGCAAGAAGGACAGTCACCAGGCTCTGACCCCTGGAACTGCCTCCCCAGACCTCCACGTCCAGGCTGATGATAAGGTCCCACCGCCAGCTACCCCTGTCCTGCAGGGCACCTAAAAATCACAAGGCCTGTAGACAAACACCTCGCCCGAGGTGGCCCTTTGTTTCCAAAGCCGTCTCCATCCCCCCTTTGCTTACTCAGCCTCCCACAGCACCGGGTTGCTTGGTGATGGGTCGATGGGCAAACAGGAGCCTCGGAGAGCGGGTCTCCGATGTGCGCTGCTGGGACCTGGGAGGCGGCCACCACGCAGTGTGCTGCCCGCTCTGCCCCGCCTGCCATGGAAACCCCGCGATGCTGTTTCTCCAGCTCAGGCAGGGGCAAGGGGTGAGGGACATGAGGGCCAACCCTGCCTGTCAGGTCACAGGTCACCAGGGAGAGGGAGGGATTTCAGTCACCTTCTGAGTACTTCCCATACTCCAGGCACTCTGATAAGTCCCTTGCCTGTAGCATCTCATTTTGGTCTGCACTGCAAGCCAGTCAAGTAAGTATAGCTTAATGGGTAAAGCTTAGATTCTGGAGCCAGGCTGCCTGGTTTCAAATCCCAGCTCTGCCAGTTGCCTGCTGTGTGACCTTGGGCAAGTGACTTAATCTCTCTGGGCCTCAAATGCTTGTAACTTATCTGTAAAATGCAAATAACAGTACCTTACATTGTATGACTGTTGTAAAGTTTCAATAAGGTAATATATAGAAAATATTTAAAACAAAGCCAGTGTGTTAGTCTGCTTGGGTTGCCATAACAAAATACCTAGACTGAGTAAATTAACAGAAATTTATTTCTGTTTTGGAGACTGTGACGTGCAAGAAGGAGGTGCCGGCCACGTCAGTCCCTGGGGAGGCCTTTCTTCCTGGCTTGCAGACAACCACCTTCTGGATGGTTCTCCCACAGCCTTTCCTCTGTGCTCTCCAGGAGAGAGAGGTCTATTGCCTCTTCCTTTCCCTCTAAGGCACCAGCCATACTGCACTGGGGCCTCACACTCTGACCTCATTTAACCTTTATCATCTCCTCGCAGGCCCTGTGTCCAAATACGAACACATGGGAGTTAGGGTTTCAACGTGGAAATGGGGGTGGGGCAGAATTCAACTGCAGCACCAGGCACATAAGATGTTCTGCAAGTGTCACCCATCGCTGTTATTACCATCTTCACCCCATGTCACGTGACCATGCCTCGGCCCAGAGCCACCACAACACGTGTCCATGGAAACAGCGGAGTCGGGGTCTGAACCCAGGACAGGGCTGACTTCAGAGTCCTTGGCCAGAGTCCAGTAACCAGATGCTCAATGCTTGGCTCTCCCCACCATGTCTCGGGGGTTCTCAGCCCTCTGCCGGTCCTTCCAACTGTTATTCGACCAGTGGCCACTCCCATGGGCACTAGAGAAACTGCCACACCTCTTGGCCAGGGAGCTGAGATTGTCAGCCCATGGCAGGGCTGGGTGCCAGGCCTGGGGGAGGCCTCGCTCAGGAGCTGGAGAAGGTCTCCCCCACTTCTGACACCCAGAACCCCCTATCTAAGTCCTGGCTCCTTTCCAGGACCTGCATTAGCTGCTCACAGGCAAGGCCAGGACTTGGTCAGGTGGGAAAAGGGCACGAATACAGACACAGCTGCTCCCTGTCAGTGGGGCTCCACCTGTCCTCTCAAGAGCTGAATGTGGTCCACCTGAATGAGGTTCTCCTTGCCCTGATTGTATCAGGAAGAGCTGGGAACCTTCTCGGCCCCATAGCTAGGCTAGCTTTGGTCGTCAGGCACACAGCAGGCATCTGCCTGCCCAGCACCCATCCCATTTTTCTGGAAACAGCATTTGGCGTTGCTTTCAGGAGCCACCTATCACACATTCTGTCCACGCGGCTTGAGTGGGGCTAACTCTAAGCAGTCATGTGACCTCGGTCTGACCAATCTGAGCATCAGATCTTTCTAGACACTAGTTGGTTGAGGGATGGGTACATGTCCAAATATAGGCAAACCAGAGTTTTTTTAAAAAGCCAGTTCCAGGATTATCATTAGACATTGTCTTCACTGAATTTATTATGCCTGAGCGTACGGGAGGTCAGCCTAGAGCAACGGGCCACCATCTTGTTACCGTAAGAATGGAGCAAAGAAAACAGAGCTGAGAGAGGGACATAGTCCCAGTGACACTGTTTCACTCCTAAGCATAGCCATGCCTGAGGCCCAGCTTCTAAGACGGTATAGCTCCCTAAGCCAAAAATGCTTCCTTCTTTACTAGTTTGACTTGGGTTTGGTGACTTTCAAATAAGGCCTTAAAAACAGAGGCAAGGAGAAGGAATTAGAAATTCTGAATAGGGGAGTGGGGTCCAGCCGCCAGCTTGTCCCACCGGCTGGAGGTGAGGGACACGGCCTTCTCCTTCTCTCGTGTGAGGAGCCCTAGCATCAGCCGGAGCGGTATTCCAGAAACGGCAGAGTGCTCTCTCCAAAAATGGGGCCAAACATGACAGGCTAGGCTGGGCCAGAGAAGACCAAGGGAATCTCGGCACTGCAGTCTGGAGGTCCTGGACTCTACGGCCCCGGGAAATCAATGCTCTCACGGGGGCGGGGGGCGGGCCTCCACTTGAGAGGAACACGGCATTGATTTTGGGTGAGCCGGGCCACAGATACATCAGGCAGGCCTGACGGATCTCATGGCTGTGAGCCCGCGGGAGCTGGCCCGCCAGGAACTGGCCCACGAGGAACATCTGATTCCCAGCAGTTAATGAATCGGGGGTCAATAGGCAATCAGACTAGAGAGAACCCCCTCGCACCCCCAGGGCTCCATCAGGATGTGGAACCTCCCAGGCCAAGGGCGGGTCACTGCGGAGGCTGGGAGGGGAGGGCAACCCCCCCATTCCGGCCCCCCCCCCCCCGGCCGCGCGCGCGCGCGCGCGCGCGCACACACACACACACACCCTTCAATTACCCTTGCGGGTTTGGGAAAGAGGAGAATCACAGAAGGCCCGCGACCAGGGTGGCTGCCCTCCCTCTACTCTCCCCACCCAGAATCAGGGGGCAGCCCCTGCGAGGAGGGCCCACTGGCTACATTCAGGGAGTCTTGAGAAACAGCTACAAGGAGAGAAGTGGGTGGGGCCTGCAGGCACAGGCAGAGAGAGCTGAGCTGGATCTGGGCGCCAGAGCTTGAGGGGTGGCTTGGGCCTCGGAGAGCGAGGGGCTCATGAAGACAGCAAGGCCAAGGACCCCTCTTAGAAGAGCACCCCGCGGTCAGGACGTCGGGCTGACGTTGCTCACAGTGACTCCTGGCGCCCTTCTCTGCAGGGTGAGGGAGACGGCGGTGGGGTGGAGGAGCAGACGAGGGCAGGGGGACTACCCTCCTTCCCTCCCTTCCTCCGTGGAGGACGGCCGGGAGCTGTTCGCTCCGGGTTCCACTTTCTCCCTCTGCTATCCGAGCGAGGCAGGTCGGGTCTGTCGGGGTTCTGGGGTGACAAGCAACAGAAAGCAACAGTGGCCGGCGGGGGGGGAGGTACCTGGGAGCGAGAGCCTGCCCCGAGTCTCCTCCAGAGCAACCCAGCTTCAGCCGTTCTTCGTGGTGAGAAAGCAATTCCCAATAACTGAGCTCAGGTCACGTGCCCACGAAGAGAGAGAGGCGGGGCAAAGAGTAGGAGAACCTCATTGGCCGAACTTGAGCCACTGCCTCAACCATTGGCTGAGCACCTTGATTGACAGTCCTACTCAGCCACCAGTGAGGGGGCGAGAGACAGGTCCTTCACTGGAAGTGAAACCGGAGGTCTTCCGGGAAATGGATGTGATAGGCAACAAAGAGAACTATGGACGGCCATTACAAGGGTCAGCGATACTCCAGCCCAGGAAAGGTTCTTCCCCTAAGAATCCCAGTTGACTCTGCGTCTGCTCGAGCCTTAGGAGGTGACTGGAAAGCACCCATCCATGTCCTCACCGAGGAGGGAAGAGGCCAGGAGGAACGGCCACTGCTGGGCCACGTTACGGAGCCCTCACCTTGTGCCGGGCGGGGTGCTGAGTGGGGATCCCCATGACCTCATCTCCTCACAGACGACGAGGTGATGAACTTTGCAGACGAGAAGACCGCGGCTCAGAGCAGGATTTGATGGACAGCTGTCAGACTGCAAAGCGCCTGTGATAAATCATTATGCCCCACGGATTCTCGGGGGCAGAATGGGAGCACAGGTATGGGGTGGAATTCAGGAAATATACGAAGGAGGAAGAGGAAGAAAGGCAAGAGAAGGAGCAGGTGTCAAGGAACCGACATGCTAAGGCAAGAAACCAAGGCCTGGGACATTGGTACCCAAGCAGCAGGCTTGTCCCTCTCGCGGCTAGCACCGCCCCTCCTGACCACTGGGCTTCCTCCAACCGCCATCTCCTTTCTCCATGTGGTCACAGGCACAGACTGTGACTGGAGCACAGAGACCCAATGTCATTGGGAACCATCACGTCCCTGAGGGGAAAGGAAGGGGTTGGCAAATCCACAGCTGAATGTATCCCAGATAACACAATGGAATTTTCTGGCTACCGTTTACTCTTCTCTCACCCTTTACGGGGCATCTTATTACACAAGGGCCAAACTCAGAAAAAGCAGGACTAATTTCCCATTTACTGAGCACCTACCAAGGGTCACACGCTTTCCCTACATTCTCTCTAAGCCTCAGAATAACCTTGAAGAGGTGAGCATGTTGTCTCCGTTTTACAGATGAAGACACTGAAGTCAGGAAGATGAGCTGGGATTCGAGCCCACGTGAGGCACATACCAAACACCTGGTGGGAAGGAGCATGGTGTGGGGCAGAGGCAGCTGCCAGGGAACCCACCCGCGCCGGCACCAGGACGGATAGCGCTGGGTGGCCTGGCCTCTGCGTTGTCTGCTGGGCACAGGGTCCCTGCCATCTGGAAACCTGCCCCTGCTAAGTTATGGCCTCACTTAACCAAAGTTTGTAAAAGGGCACCCTGAGAGAAGAAACAGTCTTATCTCGCCAGAGCCCTGCTAAAATCCCAATAAGCCCGTTGTGAGCTTGCGATTGAAGTGCGATTTTGGCATCTCTCCTCTGGTGTGGAAAGAGATTACACTGAGTCATATTTCAAAAAGGCACGGCTGACACAGTATAATCTCTGGTCTTAACTCCCCCTGACCTTGAGCGAGCAGCAATAAAGCAGAGGGGCTGCAGCGGGTGGGAACAGAGATATGGACAATCAGGAGCTTCTCCCGGCTGCCAGGAGAACAGGAGAATCTCATCAGACCCGGCTGGGACAGCCATGTCACTGCAGGGGCAGCTCCTGAATCCAGTCAGAGGCGGGCCTTTAGCATCTCCTCTCCCACTGGCCAAGTCAGGGACAAGTCTCAGGGACTAAGGTCCAGTGTCACCTTCCCAGGAATGCAGCTTGGCCCCTGTCCGAGCACCTCACTGATTCAAACCCCAAAGTATTCACTACAACTTCCTCTCCTCTTCCCCACCCCTTTCTCTTTTCCAGTGACAATAATGAAGCTGAAAGTGTCTCTGGAAAAGGCATCGATCTGTTTATCTATCACTTGCTAATCAAAAGTTTCCTGCCTCCTGTTAAAACACCAATGATTTCCTTTGCGGAATCAAACAGGTCTGTTCTCAGAGACGGAGCGCGTCAGTGGAGACAGTTTAATTACCGCCTCTGAAGCTCCTGGCCTGAATAGCAATCTTTCCTGAGTTACATGATGAACACACATTGAGGGAAGAATTAAATCAAAAAGCAGGAACTGATTAATTGCAGAACTGACTAATCATGTGGAATCGGGCTTCCCTGTAATACATGCCGTCCCTTCCCGGGTCCCATGCGTCCCAGAGCAGCCCGCCTGGGAATGCCAGTGCAGCCCCAGGGACTGAGTGCCTCTGACGCATAATAAATGCAGTTGGTTAGACTGCGGGCTTTGGAGTCAAAGGCTGCACTTCTCGTTCTGGCCATTTACTGTCTGGGAGCCTCAGTTTTCCAACAGTAAAATGGGAATATTAAATGTCCATATAAAAGGCTGCTGTGAAGATTAAATCAAATAAAACAGGCAAAGCCTTGATCATAGTGAGAGGTCCATGAATGGCAGTTATTATTATTATCATATAATCATAAGCTTGTGTTTGTAATTGATTATGTAAATTTTATATAAGATATTCTTAGAAATGTTTATAATATTAGAATGTCGTCATAGAATATACTGAGCAGACTGTCCCCTTTATGCACCGTTGTACGCGGGTGCGGAGAACGCTGCTGCCCATGGCAGTGTTACGTAATATAGAGAGTGAATTATTGTGGCAGGCACAGGGTGACACAGGGTGACACACCTTCCCACCTGACTGCGATGAAAAGATGCTGTAAGCGTGGTCGCTTACAAGGATGCTGGACCTTCCCTCCCCCCTCTCTGTCGCCTTGAAGTGGCTGCCTTGGCAGGACTGCCAGGCCCAAGCTGTCCTGCAGAGGAAGGCGAGAACCCCACCCCCGAACCAGTGGCCCATGGGAGGGGCACAGCCGGCGTGGTGGCGATTTAACTCCCTCCCACACTGCTGAATGAAACAAAGGACTACTATATGATACCATTTATGGAAAAGAATATACACAAAAATAAGTGTTAGATTTTCTATTTCTCAAAGAAAAATAACATCTTTATTAAAATAAAAACATTCAGGTCCAAGGCCCCCATGTTTCTCCATCACCGCCCCCCACCTTTTCATTGCTCGCTCACGTAGACGCGCATGCCCATGCACACACACGGCTCTCTTCCTGTCCCGATAATCTCCCACCTTCCCATGTGGATGGAAACTGGGTTTCCCCTGCTATTCATCAGCCACAAACTGATGTCATGCTGGGCTCCCCAGTCAGGGGACCAGCTGGAAGCCATGTCCCCAAATCGCTGACTCTCACCTTTCCCTGTCAGTGACATCAGGAAGCATCAGATTGTTTGACGGTTAAACACCAAGCTCAGCAGCGGGGTCTGGCTCAGCCTCAGTGGGTGGGGGGTCGGGGGGAGGCCTTTCTGTGATGGTCCCACCAACAGGCTCATCCTCGTGGCAGCTTCCTGTCCCTCCATCCTGCCTCAGCATCATGAGTGACGTCTGCAGGAGAGAAGAGGAATGCTCTCTAGCTGTCCCATCTCTCCCGAGGCACTTGCTGCCAGTGCCCAAGGCACAGGGGACCTCTCCTATGGATGCTCTTTGAAGCAAACTACAGCCAGAGGGACACTGAGGTGCAGCTGGCATATCCCCTCCCCCCACTGAAACCAGATACGCTGTTCTTCAAGGTCTTTGCCCCCTAAAATTATAAAGCCCCCACATATAAGAATAAGGGAGAAGACTTTTTACTGGGGACTCTACTACGCAAGATTAAAATGGTGCCACCCAATTCAACAAACATGCACTGAATGCCAGGCCCATACATGCACACACAGACATGTCTATAGACATACATGCAGTGGTGACTAAGGTCCCCACCCTCAGGGAGCTTGGAGTCCCCTGGGGAACAGACAACACAACAGACAGTTAAAACGTGTTATGAGGAGTCTGGGGTGGGGGAAGGCCGGGGTATCATGACACAGAGAAGGAGGTGGCACTTGGCCAGGGGACCTCACGGTATACAGGGGTGGCGTTTAGGCAAGGCCAGATCACCTAGAGCCTGGTGACCATGTTGAGGCGCTATCCCTGAGGGCAATGGGGAGCCACTGAACACAACCCTGACGTTACCCTCCTGACGCCACACTGGGGCCACAGTGTGGTATTTCAGAAGTGACCCAGGAGGACGATGGCAGTAGCTCACCAACCTGCCCATGGCTGATCTAGTCCAGCAGCTCAGTGGGGGCTTACACTGGACCCCTTGCTGTTGTCCTTGGCCCCCATCTCTTTGCACCCCCTCTTGACCTCTGTCCTCTCTCTCTCTCTCTCTCAGCCCCCTTCCTCTTGGTCTGTCTGTCCACCCCGACTCCGTCCTCATGTTCTCGGCTCTCTCCCCCTCCACCATCTTCATTTCTGCCACTGCTCGTTTCTCAGCCTCCCTGGATCCCGCACGTTCTCTGCACCTCCCGCAGCCACAAATGCAGAGTGCTGGACATCATTTATTTTTGTGAGTTTTTTCCCACTGCTGGCACACACACAATTCACACCCAGCTCATCATGCGACAGTGACCTTCCCGATATTCGCCATCAGTTAAAGGAACGAATGCCCTTCTCCAAGCGTGGCACATGCTCTGAGCAGCGCGGAAACCTCTCCAGCCACAGAACACAAAAGGGCCTTTTACACTGGCTGCTCTGCCCCCCACCTCTGCCCACCGTGGGCTGAATGGGTGGGTGGGAGACCCACAGGGCAGACACATGGGAACAAACGTGGTTGGGAGCCCCTCAGAAGTCACTTGGCAGCTGGACAGCACCACACTGCACACCACCAGGCCCTCCCGACACTCACAGAGGGTCAGAGGAAATGTGGGTGCCCTCGGCTTCGTTCTTTTCTCTCTGCCTCGCCAGACACACGTCCCCTCCCCGCCTCCTGTTGGCCTGTCTCAGGCCCCACGCAAATCTCAGCCCCAGAGAGGAACAGCTTCTGGGGCCGGAACTCTGGCACCTTGCAAAAAGGAAGGTTTACACATGGGTTTTTTTTTTGTTTTTATTTTTACAGATGGTCATCTCACACGGAGCTGTGCTCTGACTCAGTCCATGTTGCCCAAGTTGCACTTCCTCCCTTTGCTTTGCATCCCTCCACCTCCTGTCTCTCCTCGCCTCCTCCCCGACACCTTTGTCACTCAGTTCTGAAAACACACAGCTCTCCCTGGACATGGGTCCCACAGGAGCCGAACAAAAGGCCTGAGTTTGGCGCTATGCAGCGGTACATGGTCCCACAGAGGCCCGGCTCTCCCTGGTCTGTAGGCAGGGCCTGGGCTCACCCACTGCTCTTCCTGAGAGTGTGGGTCCCGCAGGCAGTAGGGACAGGGCTGGGTGGGACAAGACACGCTGCCCAGGGTGGAAGCCAGGGTTTCACTTAGGTGGTGGCCTCAGAGAAACAGCCCATCTGTGTGCCTAGTCCTTTCCCACGGCTGCATTTCTGGCTCCTTATCCCAGATTCCCTTGTGCTCCAGGCCCAACCAACAGCCCAGGAAGAAACCCTGCAGACAGCACCTGACCCGAATTGCCGTCCCAGCCACAGGTAATGCTGCTCAGGGAGAGCATGGCAATTCTGCCATGTGCCCATGCAGCTGGCTGGGCTAACCACACCCATCTGGGCATGTCTGGGAGCCAGAATGTGAGCATCAGAGGCTCCCATTCGTGCGCATGGCATTGGGCATGGCAGTTGCCCATGTGTGGTCCCCACTCCTAGAGCAATGTGCCCACCGGCATTCGGAATAAGAGCGGGCAGGCCCTACTGCAAGGGTTAAAGAAAGGAGCATGCAGAGAGATGGGGAAGGGGAGAAGCGGGAGGGAAAATGCAACCTTCCTGCCCCAAATTGTTAGACCATCTGACCTTGGAGTCTGAAATATTGTGAGCTGCGGCCCATAAGAGGATTCTGAAAGCTCCACCCACAGATGACCTTGAGCCAGAATTTCTTCCTGTGCCCTTTGAGGCCACAACAGCGCGGGGCTCAGGGTGCTCATCCCCATCTGTCCCTGGCATCCCTTTCCAGCTGTTAGGAAAGCCAGGTCCATCCAGGCCTCCGATAGCTGCTCTCTAGGAAGACTCAAAGCTCCCCTCCGGTGCTCAGCTCAGGTGCCCTAGGAGGCCAGCCTGCCTGGCTCCAAGCCTCCTTCCTCAGCATCAGCTCCTCAGGCCTTTCCTCCAGGCCGAAGTGCACTCTGGTGACACCATAAGGCGGTGAGTGGGCACTGCAGAGAGAAAGGCCCCAATGCACTAGGAGGATGGTTCAAACCTGGTACGCAGCACCTAAGGGACACACACACTCAGAAGAAATGGTGTACGGTTCGGTTGATGGGCTTGCTGAAGTAGCACCGCCCCTCCACCTGGCCACACCCACCTCCCAAGAGCCTTCGTTCATTTAAAATACAACCCAATTTGGGGGGCTTGCAATGGGAAAGGGACCCCAGAAAGCCTCTGCTCCAACCCCCTGCCTAAGGGCATGGTTTTCTCCCCGAAGGTGCCCACTGGCTGGCCTCTCCTTTGTAATGCCTGGGTGTCCTGCTGCAAGGGTATCGTCTCAAACTAAGCCCTGAGGAGGGTCAAAGTCGGTCGCGTCTCCGATTCTGAAAGGCTCTCACCGCTGTGGCTCCATTGGGAAGGAAAATTCCCAGGGACGGAGTAAGATTTTCTTCATAAAATCCATGCCCCCCTGACCAAAGATAACCAGACCTATTCACAGAAGATGCCACACAAGGCAGATGCCTCCTTTCCAAAGATGGCATGGAGCCGCTTTCTTCGCCTGGTTCACCTGAAACCTTTGCCTGCCAGTCACACGAAGCTCTAGCCAGTAGGTACCTTCCCAGCGGTCACCTCCTTAAAGCCCCTTCAAATGTATTGTGTGATTGGTACTCAGATTGTTCTAGTTACTGGTCAACTGTGGGATCGACATGCTGAGCCGAGGAGGAGCCCGCAGGGCACAACTCGGGCAAAAGCAGACTTGGTGCAGTTGAAGTGGGAGTTGGGGGACCGGGTGAGGACAGCAATAGATAGCCAGAAATGGCAGCGTGGTTTTGCTTTCAGTTTGTAAACATATATCTTTCCTGTACTGTAAACGATACTGCTCTTCCATGTGTGGAATGCATGTTAAGTTTCCTCTGAAGTGATTTCTTTAAATGAAAGAGTAATCCCTTGGATGAAAAGTATTAAGTCAATAATAATAGAGTACTCAAATGTGGCATAAGCCATATTTGATGACATAAGGATGACAGGCAAGACAGTGACGTGGGACGAGAGTGATCCAGCCAGCCAACTCACTCACAAACAACGCTGTTTCTTCCGCACACTCGCCTCCGTCGGGGAATCGGCGCCGACTGCTGTGCAAAGAGTGGTTTCCGCAGGTGCTGCTGCTGGCTGTGGTGGACTCAGCACCAGCAGAGTCTCCTTCCCAGGATTCCTCAGCAGCACAAAGCTAGGAACTACATTTCCCAGAATTCCCTCCCCCATGTGGTTCTAAGTTAGGGGCACGGACATGGAAGAGAAAAAGTCATTTTTCTCTGGAGGCAGCTGCAGCCAAGTGCATAAGATGATGTGAAGTTTACAGCAGACTGCCAGAGAACTTCAAGAATGATTCACTTTGGTGTTGCAGATGGAAGTAGTTGGGAGGGGCTTCCCAGATTTTCTCGAGGATTACAGGGTCTTCCTAGCAAGCTCTTGGAATATACCACTCAACTCCTTCAGGCTGAGGACTTCCATGGGCTTCCCCCACCTGCACTTTCCAGCTCACCCGATAGTTATATATAAGCCTCTCATCGCAATGTTAAATGCTCCATATCTCCAGGACCGAGAGAGGCTTTGGTTTTCCTGATTGTGTAGTCCATCCTTCAGAAGTCTGTCCCCTTCGTTGCTGAGATAAGACACAGATACATCAGTTAAAGAAAATATACCAGCTCTCATGGAAGCTCAGGAAAGCAAGGCCCCTATGATAAGCCAGTCCTGGGACAATCCACTATAGAGAAGACCAGCAGACTTTAGCAGCAGGTGATGCGCCTGTATGGGACACTTGAACTGACCCATGCAATCTGATTCTTGTAAGCCATGAGGCCCTCCAATGTTAAAAGAAACAAACACATGAAGAAGTTTGCCTGAGAATCCTTCTTTTGGTGTCAAAACACAAAAGTCAATGAGAAAATATTCAATGTCTTCCGATAGGACCAAGAACACAGATGCTGTCTTTGCTAGAGCATCTTTGAATATCCCAGAAGAGGCCCATGGATAAAGGTGCTGTTGGCCTTCTTTCTCTCTGAAGACTGGGGTGTTGGAGCTTCTTGAAGCAGGTGACATGCCACCTGCACTCAGAGGATTTTAGACCTGGTGTTACAATGTAGCTTTGCTGTGACCCCATGGCTATTTGAGAATATATCATAAGACATTTTGGTCTCAGTTTGGGTACCTGTAAGCTAGGACACCTAGCAAGCCCTCAGAAAGCTTAACGCAGAATTCCCCACACTTTGTTCAGGAACATGAGTTCTCTAGCATACTGGGCCTTCGGAGGAAAAAAAAAAGTATTCTATGGTCAATCAAGTCTGGGAAATATTGGCTTTAGTAGAATTGAATGGGCTTCTTTATTGTAGGACTCCCCAAATCTTTTAATATGTGATTTTTCACAGGCAACATCATGCCTGCTGGGCATCCTAAGTTTGTCTGACCAGGAAACCTTCTCCCACCCCTTTGTTTCCCCAGAGCATCTTGAGAAATTAGTGTCCCAAACTTTAGTAAGTGATGGTTCAAAAGATAAAGGATTTTTATGACCCTTGAAGCATATGATTTCATCTAGAACTTTAAAAATGCACCTGCCCAAGAGCAACATCAGCGAGATGGTAGAGTAGGAAGCTCTAGGCACTCCTTCCGCCAGGGAAACCTTATATAATCAACTGGAGACTGGCTAAAATAACTGTATGGGAGCTCTGGAAATCAAAGATCTACAGTAACCAAAAAATGCCTGATCGAGAAAAAGCCTCATTTAAAGAGTGGGATATTTTGTGATCTTATTTGTCTTTGCCTTACCCCTCCCTGGCCTGGCATGGCATAGTTTAGAGGAAGCAGCAGCCCAACCCCCAGCTCCCTTCCTTGAATCAGATAAAGCAGAGTGGACCCAGTTTGCAACCTGTCTAGGGGCTGCCCAAGGGATTGGTTTCTGTGTCACTCAACTTGGAGCTCAGAGAGCCAAATGCCACGCAACTTGGATCTCAGACTGGAGGGAAATGCAGGAAGCAGTGGGTGTGGCTCATGAAAACTTCCAGTGGATTACAGACCTGGAGATTCCTGAGCCAAGAGATTAGTTATTGGGGAATATAATCAAATAGCTATGGCTTGAGAATAAACAGGGGTGATACTCTTAGGAAAACCGAGACATTTGAAAGCAGCCATGTATATGGAGGAATTGGAAAAAGCACATACACGGTCCCAGAGAAGACATGTCCTGAAATACCAGAGAAAACCTTAAGCTTTCATTCAAGGCTCAGAATTTCAAAGCTCAGAACTTGCCTTGCTAATTAGTGAAGGTCTTATCTACCAGTCTGCAGAGACTGGGAGAGGTGGCTAATTTTTTAAACACCTAATTTTGAACAAAATATCACAGTACATACAAAGAAACAGGAAAACATGGCCCATGTAGAAGAACAAAATAAACCTCCAGACAGAGTCCCTGAAAAAACAAACAAAAAAATAAAATAAAATAAAATAAAAAAACAAACAGGCATCAGACTTACTAGGCAAAGACTTTAAAGTCAATGTCTTAAATATGATAAGAGCCAAAAATAAATATGGACAGAGAACTAAAGGAAATCAGAAAAAAGGGATAGAAATTATTTTAATAAAAGTACCAAAAGGAAATTTTAGGGCTGAAAAATTCACTGGAGGGGGTTCAAGAGCAGATTCAAACAGGCAGAAGAAAGAATCAGCAAACTTAAAGTGAAGTCACTTGAAATTATTAAGTCTGAGGAGTAAAAAGAATTTAAAAATGTAAAAAGAGCCAAGGTGACTTACGGAATACCGCTAAATAGACCAACAGATGCACCATGGCAACCCCAAAAGGAGAAAAGAGTAAGAAAGGGGTAAAACAGATTTCTTTGCAGAAATAATGGCCAAAGTCCCACATTTTAGGATATACAGAGATCTGCATATTCAAGAATCCCAACAAACTCCAAGGAGAAAAAATATACATGTCCATTTATCCAAAATTCTGACTTCTGACCTCTAAGGAATTTGTCCTTAAGGAAATATTGTAATCTTGAATGCAGGTGAACAATTAGCTGCACGCATTTATCATAGCCATTTGTACCTGTAAACAGTTGGAGCAACCTCTATGTTCAACACTACAGAATTCGGTCAATAAAGTATATCCACAAGATGGGATCTATAGTGCAGCCCCTAAAAATGATGTTGACAGTGTTGAGCACTGAACATGAAGAGAAAAAAAAAGTTTGCAAAATTCCATGTGCCATCTTATTTTTGTAATATCGGTGGGTACACATGTCAGTACAAGCATCCTTCATTTCAATGTGCTTCACAGATGCTGTGAGTATGCAACGAGAAGGCAGCTCCCTCTCCCAGTAGAAAGATTACAACTCGTTTCCTGGTGACCCTGCCTTTAGTGCAGTGGTCTGGAACCAAACCCACCATATCTCCAAGGTCTGCGTGGGCGTGAAAGAGGATTTGGAAAGATAGCCCTGAAAGAAGGAAGAGTCGATTTTTTCTGAATGGATGAGATTGAGGGTGTTTCTTGTTTTCCTTCTTTCTGCTTCTGTGAAACAACTAGGGCGTTTGTAACTAGAGAGAACAGTCTATTTTACAATTTAGTCACATACCTCATAGGTGTCAAAAGTGGGATTTGAACTTAGATTGCTTTCCAGATGCTGCCTCTATCCCAGCACCAAATGACTGCTCCTGAGTCTCTCTTTACTTAGAATTGTCTCTTTCCCAGGGGACGGCCCCTACCACGATCCCCATGTCTCTGAGTGCCCCACCTCATCATTTCAAGAACTTCAACAGGTCTAGGGAAGATTCTTAGGCTGAGAAAACTGGAAGTTTCATCCTTCAGTTGGCTTCCTGTTCTAAATTATCTGCTAAGCCAGACTTCACTCCTTTGCTGAGAGACGCTAACCCTTAAGCACCATTTCACTTAC
This sequence comes from Micronycteris hirsuta, assembly GCA_004026765.1. Classification (NCBI taxonomy): domain Eukaryota; kingdom Metazoa; phylum Chordata; class Mammalia; order Chiroptera; family Phyllostomidae; genus Micronycteris; species Micronycteris hirsuta. The sequence goes on along the minus strand of PVJI01005744.1, from coordinate 8,100 downwards.
AGATAAGCAAACCCCTCACTAGGAGCCCCACACCTTTCCTAGACCTGCTCCACCAGTCGGGAGTGCAAGAGCCGAGAGGATGGACGGCAGCTAAAACTGGGTGTTCTTATTTCTGGGGTGGTCAAGGTGTCTCAGCAAATGTCCCCTTTAATTTACATGATTTCAGTGAACATCACTTTCTCCCAGGGGGCTTTTGGATCTCAAACAGAAACAGGAAATATGAGTTCATCTCCTCACCTTTGCCAAAGCCTGAAGGAAATCATATAAAAAAGTAATACAATAAAATGAATGATGGTCATTACCTTGCCACAGCTATTCCACAATAAGAAGGTCTGACCAGTATTAATTCACCATGCACCCCTATATGTGCCCAGACTACATGGTGCTAAGCTCACGTCTCAGTCCTGCAGACTAAGATTTTTTTTCATCCCAAAGAATTCTTCGTATTTCAAGACTATGAACTTTGAACGGTGCAGTGTCCGCAAGAATGAAATTCCACCAGGACAGGGAATCAGATAGAAGCCAACTGATGGATGGTTCCACCTGCAATTTTCAGCTTCGAAAAATAAAACAAACCTTATCACAAATCCAGGAATCCTTTGCCACCAAGCATAGAAACCAGAACCTTTAGAAATCCATGCACTCGTAAAGGATGCTAAATCCCGGAAATCGTTAACGTGGGAATAGCAAAGGAGTCTGTTTTATGCTTGAGGGACAAGTACTTTTTCTGGCAGACACTTTCGAGTTCCAGGAGAGCCCCAACCCCGAGAGAGTGATGCCTCTGGTAGGAAGCGCCCCCTGGGTCCTGCAGAGCAGGGAGGGGGTTCTTCGCTGGGGCCCTGGGCGTCCTGGGAAAGTACTCCTCCTACTCTGGTACAGGTTGGATGACAGAGGTGTCAACCTCTTATTTTAAAACTTCATTTATTCGTTGATTTAGAGAGACAGGGGAAGGGAAGGAAAAAGAGAGGGAGAGAAGCATCGATGTCAGAGAGAAACACCGATCGGTTGCCTCACACACGCACCCCAACCCACCTGCCCATCAGTAGATGAGTGGATAAAACAGCTGTCATACGTTTACCCAATGGAATACTACTCAGTCATGGGAAAAAGGGACATCTTACCTTTTGTGACAGCCTGGATGGACCTACAGATTATTATGCTAAGTGAAATAAGCCAGTCCGAGAAAGACAAATACCATATGATTTCACTCATATGTGGGATCTAATGAACAAAATAAACTGATGAACAAAATTGAAACAGAGGCATGGATGATACGTGGAACAGACCGAAGCTGTCAGAGCGGAGGGAGGCTGGGGGCTGGGTGAAAAAGGTGAATGAAGGAATTAAGGGAAAAATCATCTATATATACATATGCATGGCGCATAGACACAGACCCCAGTGTGGTGATAGGCAGAGGGCAAGGGGGTGGGAGGAAGGTGGAAGTGGGCAAAGCCGGGGAGGAAGTGAGGTGGAATGAGCACAGTTAACCTCTCGACAAGAAGGGAAAAAAACAAGAAGCAAAGGAAGCCGCAGATTCCTGGGCAGAAGTTGAAGAGTACTCCCACTCTCTCTAGTACTGGTCATGAGATACAAACAGACGGATCAGAATCTAGGTCCTAAGAGAGAGTCTTGTCCACCAACAAGAACTATTCTTTATGCTTAGGGAACAAAAACCTTAAACTGAGACTTTTAGAAGGGAAAATGTGTAAGTCAAACCCATACCCAAGGAAAGCAAGAAGAAAAAAGGGGGGAAACTATCATTAGGCACCTGAGTCTCCAGGTTTGGGGCTACGGCTACCAGCCCTTCCTTTTCAGGGGCTATCAAAATGTTTGGAACCTAACTATATATATTCCAAAATACGAAAAGCCAACCATAAAATTGAAATAAATAGGTATCTTTTTAAAATGCCTGCAAAACTTCATGATATCAACATCATTAATGACTGAATTTAGAATTCATCAAAATCCCATTATGTTGGAAAACAGTTTGAAGGGTAGCTGTCTCTACCTTTTCAGAAATTCCTAGGTGCACACAATGATTACCAGCAAATCTCAGCCATCGTACATGAAATGAGGTACTTACTTACTCAGAGCCAAATCATTTCCAAGACAAAATGCATTTCGAAACTCTTTCCAGCAATCGTAGGGAAAGCGAGAGGTGGGTGCGCTTTAATATGCATGGTGTGATGTGGGGAGGGGTCTCCAAAGGTCAGGGTGCCTAAGTGTCCAAACCTCCCTATACAGGGGACACCACGGAGGCAGGCAGGCAGCAGCCAGGAGAACTCTGCTCAGCACCATCCCCCCAGTCCCCTTCGGATGGCCCAAGCCCAGCCTGGCTCCCAGCGCCTCCCTGGCTGAGCACCCACCCCTCTTTTAAGCTTCTATCATAGTAACAGCCCCAGGGCCAGACCCCTAATTGCCAGCTTCTTCTAAGTGCCAGGAAAAAAAACCAACCAAGACCCCCTCTCCAGCCCTCCCCCCTTCCCTGACACAAGCCCAGGGGGTCAGGCAGGTTCAAAAGGTGAAATAAATGAATCTTTACACATTATAAGGACCCAAGCAACATTCTCTGTGGCATTAGTGCCTGGAATGGCAGCAAGTAAAAGCAGGTGTGTGCCGAGCGCCCTGTCAGCTAACGACACTGATAAGCCTGCCATGCCCGGTTCTGCTTCATTTCAAACAGACGGCTGGAAAAAAGGAGGGGAGAGCCAGAGCAGAAATAATTGCTGGAGCTTCCAGTAAGCTGAGAGAGAGCCCGCAGGCAGAGATCGGAGCTCCTGATCCCCCCTCCCACTGCCTTTTATTTCTATAACCTTAAACGTTCTGCTATTATAAAAGTCATCATGTCAGCTTTCTCCCCAGCCTCTCCGGCTGCCCATTTTCAAATTGTATCAATTGGTAAGGCTTTTGGGCTGAAGGATTTTCATCTTGATTTATGGCTGCTGTGCTTTAAGGATGAAGCACACGCCACCGACTTGATTCAAACATGGAGGCGCCCCGGCTGGGGCTTGTGTTCTCAATCACACTGTCCCAACACCGCGGAGAAACAGGGGAAGGCGTGGCGGGAGTCTCTTCTTTTCTTTCCTTCTTTCTTTATTTCTCTCTCTCTCTCTTAAATAATAGATGTGAAAGCAAATTGCAAGTGAATAGTGTTGTCATGAATTTCTGGCTAACGTGGGTGTAGGGGGGTGCCTTTGGTTCCCAGCGGTCATTCGGGATGGGGCGGCCAGTGTCAAGTCCTTGAGGATATTGACAGGGGCTGGCTTGGCGGTGGGGGGCAGGGGTGGCCTCTGCTCAGTGGAGTCCTTCCAAATCGCTGCTTTCTAGGAAAGGGGAGGGCTGAGAAACAAGGGGCAGTGGACTGTGTGAACAGCAATAATAAGAAGAAGTAAATAAAAAATGCAAGGCTAAATGACCCATTTCGGCCAGTCCTCATGCTTTGCAGGGAGAACTCACACCTGCTCTCTAAGTTCGCGTGGCAGGGGCCCCGGAGAGCGGGTTACTAAAATGCCCGGGTGTGTCGGGGGAGGGCTGTGGGACAAACAGCAGCTTCCACTGGAGTCCTCTCCATGCACGGTCCACCCATCCATCGGGAAATCTGGAGTAAATGACCTGCTGGCTTCCTCGTGCAACGCGATGCGCCCAGTCCCACCTGTCACCCGCCATTGCCCTGCCTCCCCGCCAGGGCAGGAGGCAGTCACTAAGGAGGGAGACAGGAAAGGTGTCTGTCCACCTCTTCCCCAGGGTCTTCAGAGGGGTCTGGAGCTGGGGGCAGGGGCAGTGGGGTGAGGGGCAGCGCTGTAGGAACCGTGGGGTCAGATTCAGGGGCCAAATGCCCGGATGCCACCGAACACATGTGTAAATTAATCAGACACCTGCACGCGAATTTATCACCAGGACTCTCGGGGTGGGCATGGCAGAGACGTATGAGGCCGCATCTAGAAATCGCCCAGGGAGCGATGATGGAGGCTCCCCACAGTCCCTTTCCTAATTCTTGCCAATTAATCTAAGTATGCAGATTACAGGCCTGATTGAGGTACAGCATGGCTTGGCAGGGCCTCTGAAGTCACCCTTTTCTGAGTCTTAAGCTTCTTTCAAATGCTGCTCACAAAGCAGGTGACCCTGCAGGCCCAGGTAAAGCTGTGGGGAGAAATGAACCTCAGTATTGAGAGAGAGAATGCTAATTGTGCCAGGGACGCTGACAGATTTGACAGAAAGTGTCTTTATCGAGAAACTACAGTCTGAAGTCCACCCCCCCACCCCTTGTTCCTTCAGAAACAGGAGAGAGGCATGAGGGAGCCTGACAGGAAGTGAGGAGATTCGGGACTTCAAATACAGACATTATGAAAAACAAGCAACATCTGCAAACAGTAAGTACTTATTTATATTTTATGGAGTGTGTGCTTGGGATTCTGACAGGTTTTTAAACAGAGACCATATTAGGCCCATTCAGAGGCGAGAATGTCCCTTTTAAACACGCATTAGCCCGTTGCCCGGGCAGGTTGGCCCGGCTGTGCTGGCCTCAGGTGAGCCCTGACCCCTCCCGACCTGGTCTAACAAAATACACCTGCCGGTCGGCAATGGGACCGTTTACGCTCCTCTCTCAAGGTCAGCGCAGGTGGGCGCTGGAGGCTTAGTATTCAGCAGGCTTCTCCCTCGGCTGACACAGCTGCTTTGAACTTTTCCCTTTTGAACAAATAGGACGGGAAACTGCGAGGGAACAAGCGCTGGAAATCATAGGCAGGACTGCGCCGCCGATAAATAAATAAGCCCGCAAATAAATAAATAAATGGCCAGCCGTGTCCTGGGCGCATAAAAGGCGCCACCGGTAGAGCCGCTGTGTTGCTGTGCATTTGGCACACAGGAGAAACTTTCACATGAAAACAAGAGAATAAACCTGCGATCTTTTTGTTTTCCTCCCCCACCTCCAAAGAATGCACCCTTTATTTCTGACAACAAATAAGAGACAGTTGGCAGGTACGGTGTGCTGTGCACCATGAAATATTTAGTAAGGCAATAACGACTCCCCGGACAGCTTAAGAAAACCACGGTTCTATTCAGAGAGAAAGCCGAGAACAAACAGAGGGGGGGCGGGATATACAAAGAAAGATAAAGGGAGGGTCTTTCATCAGGACTTCCTGGCCAATGATGCGGCTGGGCTTGATCCGTATGTTCTGAGAAAAAAATCAAGGTGTCACCACTCTCCGAAATGTCAATAGCCCCGGTAAGGAATATTGTCTAACATTTTCTATTGCACCGTTCAAGAATTTGTCTCCCAGTGCAATTTGGAAGGAGAAAACTCTTTTATTTCGAACACACTCACAGAGAAGGCGGGAGCAATGGGGGAGAAGAAAGGAGCATTTCAGGACGGTGTTGAACACACCGATGCTCCGGGCTCACAGACCCTCCTGAAAGCCGATCCTCTTCTTCGGAAAGGGGGTGCTCCTCCCCACCTCTCCTAGGCTCTGTCCTTTCTCTGTGGACGCTCTTGCCAAGACACTTCCTGGACAGTGGGATGTCACCGAGCAGTCTCTGTGCGACGGAAACCGGAGAAGCCGAACTTTCAGCAGCCTCAAGATTTGGATAATCCTGCATAATGACTTGAAGGTTGAGCCTGCGAAGTTCCATGTGGCTCTTCTACACACTAGGTGCCTGGACCCCTGGGTGACCCACTGTAGGGGCAGGGGGAGAGACCCTGTATGCAAGAAAACAATGTATGGCTGCCTTGGAGAAACACAAATAAAATCCATGCCCCTTGCCCTGGGCATGGGCCCCCACAGGATCCAGAGCCTCCTGCACTGGTCTGCTCTCAAACATCCTGGGAATTCCAGAGGGAAGAATCACGCACGAGTGGCTCCTGCCTGGGCTGGGTGGAATCTTAAGTAGAATGGAACAGGCCTGTGATAATCAATATTACTGACAAATTAATCTCTGCAAATAAACTGTTGTTAGCTTCAAGGCTGTCTCCATGCCCCAAAGAACTGTTCGGATGCGGTTGAGGCCTGTGTGCCGCTAGGTTGGTATTTCTGCTGGTCATCTCCCTGTGGCTGGCACTCAGATCATCCAGAGGGATCCGGTTTTATGAAAGAAAATGACATAGTGGGCCCTGCCCTCGCCCCTTTGACTCCCCCTCCTCCAGGGTTGGACCCTGCCTCAGGACAAACACCCGTGCCCAGTGCTGCGAAGATGCCCTAACCCGTGATAAGGGAGGGAGGAAGCGAGAAGGGGGCAGGCGGTGGTCTTCACTTCTGCCCCAACTCAGAGTTCATCAGACACAGTTTGGAAGCACGAGGTAAGCAAGGCATTCAATGTCAAGGTTTCCAAATCCTAGTTTTTCTTAAGGAATGGGAAGGGCCCACAATACTTCTGCAACATCCCCAAGATTCCTAAACTTGTACGTATGTGTGTTTGGGGGTAGGGGTGGGGGAGGGAGGGTGGCTCATACCCAGAGCTACAATTCACCCAGTCTGCACCAGTGTTAAATATTGGGATATGGTGTAGCCATTGGTAAGTAGCCATTTCCCACAAGTCCTCGGCTGCCTGCTGCCCAGGCCTTTCCCCAGAACCTCCTCCCTTCCCCTTATTCAGCACCTACAGGGTTGGCAACTGGCAAAGCAGATGGGCCCCCAGGACATCCAGCCACGTGCTGATGGCGGGGAGCTCATTGGTCACCATTATTAAATATTTTGATCTCACTCCAGTTCAGTTCCACCACCTTCATGGTCAAGCCTAAGGCCAAGCGGCCTGTCCTGGGGTGACCCCTTGCAAAAATTCCTCAGGGGAGCAAAAAAGAAACCCTCCTTGGGATGGGGTTTCCCACTGACTTGAATCTGAGACAGAAATGGAAGTGCCCGGGACACTCGGGGACATCAGAGCAAACTGGCGATACTCAAATGCCACTTTCCCAAGCCACCAGCAGTAAACAGCAGCAGAACTCAACAGTCACAAGGGTATAATTGTCATTAGTATGTAAATTTTAAAAGCTCAGTCAAAAATATCAATACTTCCCACTTAATTTATTACTGTATAAAGATGGATGGTAGTGAAGCAGAGCATTGATTTTCAGAGCCCTTCAAAAGAAAAGGCGAGGAAGAAAATCGTCCAAGGCAGCTTAACACAAAATGCTGTGTCCCCAAATTCATCATCGTGCTTTTTAAAAACACACCCTTACAAACACACGGTACCAAGAGCCCGTGGGGGTCCGTCTTCTTTGACTGGCTTTTCTGAAAATGAAGAAATGGAAAAGTCCTGCTCAGAACGGATTAGATGTAAAGGCAGTTAGCATTCATTCTGTATCGACAGCCAACCATGAGGCGGCCTCACCGCGGCCCAGCCACTGAGAGGCCATCGAAGAGAATGCCCGGCCGGGCTGGGCAGCACAGCCTATCAGCTCCCGGTCCCCCGCCTGGTGACAAGGCTGTCGCTGATTCCCCTCTCTCCGCCTGGTCGAACGATGCCATCGCCCTCCTGTGTATTAAAGTGCTGATAGAAATAGTCTTGACCCCTAAAGAAAGCAGCAAATTCATCGTCAGGTTTCGACCTGGGCTGCAACCCCACGCACTGTGCTGGTGTGGGAAATGACGCAGAGGTGGAGCATCCTCGTCCCCTGCTCAGTGAGAGGATGGGTCGCTCCTCTGCTTTTGACATCCTCCAATGTTGACATGGACACAGAGGGAGAAGAGGGGTGGAGCCAAAAGGGAAAGAAAATAATGAGGAGCTAGAGATGAGTTCATTCATTCTGGAAGGGTCTGTATCGCCACGCCCCGCATTTTGTGTTGTTTCTCAGGAACTGGGGCTTTGCATCTTGGAACGCTCTCCTCGTTAAAGCGGGCAAACCCTCCCTGTAGCCTAGAGAGGGGCCGCGTGACTTTCCCCTCCCAGAGAGCCGAGATTTCCAAAAGAGTAGGAACATCCATGTTGTCCAGGAAAGACAAGGATATATAATTCGTCTCTTGTTTCCCGAATTCCGGGGCTGTGTTTCTCCCTTTCCTCAGCAAAACCTGTGAACTATGGATTATTGTCTTGGTATCTGGGGATACTTTTTTTTTTTTTTTACAGAGGTGTTCCACCAATAATCAGGCTCAGGAGGCAAGAGCAAGA
>PVJI01005743.1:0-84047 GCA_004026765.1 Micronycteris hirsuta | reverse complement strand
CATTCTTCCAATCCATGAGCATGGTATATGTTTCCATTTGTTTGTGTCTTCCATGATTTCTTTCTTCAGTGTTATGTAGTTTTCTGAGTACAGGTCTTTTACCTCCTTGGTTAGGTTTATTCCCAGGTATTTTATTTTTTTTTTTGTTGCTATATCAAATGGGATTTTTTTCCTGATTTCTGCTTCTGCTCTTCCACTGTTGGTATACAAAAATGTCTTTGGTTTCTGGATATTGACTTTATATCCTACTGTTTTGCCAAATTCAATTATTAGGTTGAGTAGTTTTTTGGCGGAGTCTATAGGATTTTCTAAGTACACTATTATGTCGTCTGCAAACAACGACAGTTTTGTTTCCTCCTTTCCAATTTGGATGCCTTTTATTTCCTTTTCTTGTCTGATTGCTGTGGCCAGGACTTTCAATACTATGTTGAATAGAAGTGGTGATACTGGACAACCTTGTCTAGTTCCTGATCTTAGTGGGAAAGATTTTAGTTTTTGCCCATTGAGTATGATGTTGGCTGTAGGTTTCTCATATATGGCCTTTATTATGTTGAGGAATGCTCCCTCTATTCCCACATTGCAAAGTGTTTTTATCATAAATGGATGCTGTACCTTATTGAATGCTTTTTCTGCATCTATTGATATGATCATGTGATTTTTGTCTTGCTAAATTTTATGTGATGTATTATGTTTATTGTTTTGCAAATATTGATGAATCCCACTTGGTCATGGTGTATATCTTTTTAATGTATTGCTGGATGCGGTTTGCTAATATTTTGTTCAGGATTTTAGCGTCAATGTTCATCAGTGATATTGGTCTGAAGTTTTTTTTCTTTGTTGTGTCTTTTTCTAGTTCGGTTATTAGGATGATGCTGGCTTCATAAAAAGAGTTTGGGAGTCTTCCATGATTTTGGAGTTTTGGGAATAGTCTGTGAAGGATAGGTGTTAGTTCTTCCTTAAATACTTTGTAGAATTCTCCCGTGAAACCATCTGGTCCGGGGATTTTGTGTGTCAGGAGTTTTTTGATTACTGCTTTAATTTCATCCAACTGTTATTGGTCAGTTCAGGCTTTCTGCTTCTTCTTTACTGAGTTTTGGAAGATTATATTTTTCTAAAAATTTGTCCATTTCTCCTAGGTTTTCATATTTCTTGGCATACAGTTCTTCATAGTAGTGTCTTATAATCCTTTGTATTTCTGTGGCATCAGTTGTAATAACTCCTCTTCCATTTCTGATTGAGTTTATTTGGGCCCTCTCTCTTTTTTTCTTGATGAGCCTGCTTAAAGGTTTGTCTATTTTGTTTATCTTTTCAAAGAACCAGCTCCTGGATTCATTGATCCTTAGAATTGTGCTTTTAGTTTCTATGTCATTTAATTCTGCTCTGATCTTGGTTATTTCCTTCCTTCTACTTGCTCTGGGTTGTCTTTGCTGTTGTTCCTCGAGTTCTTATAGGTGTAGGATTAGGTTGTTTGTGTAAACTGTTTCTGTTTTTTTAGGTAGGCCTGTATCACTATGAACTTCCCTCTCAGGACTGCCTTCGCTGTGTCCCATAAGTTTTGAGTTGTTGTTAGTTCATTTTCATTTGTTTCAAGGAACTTTTTGATTTCTTCCCTAATCCCGTCCTTGACCCATTCATTGTTTAATAGCATGCTATTCAGTCTCCATGATTTTGAGTGTTTGGGGTTTTTTCCCTTTGGGTTGGTTTCTAATTTCAGTCCCTTGTGGTCAGAGAAAATACTTGATATGATTTCAATTTTCTTGAATTTGCTGAGGCTTGTTTTGTGTCCTATCATATGGTCTATTTTTGAAAATGCTCCATGTGCATTTGAAAAGAATGTGTATTTAGCTTCTTTGGGGTGTAAGGCTCTCTCTGAATATATCAGTTAAGTGATATATTTCTTCTAGGGCATTGTTCAATGTCACAATATCTTTGCTGATATTTCGTTTGGAGGATCTGTCCATTTTTGACAGTGGGGTGTTGAAGTCCCCTACTATAACTGTGCTGCTATCAATATCTTTCTTGAAGTCCTCCAAGATTTTCTTTATGTATTTGGGTGCTCCTGTGTTGGGTGCGTATATGTTTACAATGTTTATGTCTTCTTGGTGGATTCTCCCCTTGAGTATTATAAAGTGTCCTTCTGGATCTCTCTTGATGGCCCTTTTTTGGAAGTCTATTTTGTCTGATATGAGTATTGCTACTTCAGCTCTTTTTTCTTGTCCGTTTGCTTGGAAAACTTGTTTCCAGCCCTTCACTTTCAGTCTGTGTAAGTCTTTTGACCTGAGGTGGGTCTCTTGTAGGCAGCATATGTGTGGGTCATGCTTTCTTATCCATTCAACTATTCTATATCTTTTGATTGGAGCATTTAATCCATTTACATTTAAGGTTATTATTGATAGGTATTTATTCATTGCCTTTTTTTTTTGTACCTGTGTTCCTCTCTCTCTCTCTCTGTCTTTTCCTTCCTTTCCTTAAAGCAGTCCTTTTAGCATCTCTTGCAGAGCTGGTTTGGTGGAGGTGTATTCTTTTAGACTTCTTTTGTCTGGGAAGCTCCTTATTTGGCCATCTATCTTGATTGAGAGCCTTTCTGGGTAGAGTAGTCTTGGTTGCAGGCCTCTGGTTCTCATTACTTGGAATATTTCTTGCCATTCTCTTCTGGCTTGGAGTGTTTCCATTGAGAAGTCAGCTGCTAACCTTATTGGGGCTCACTTGTATGTTACTTCCTGTTTCTGCCTCGCTGCCTTTAAGATTCTCTCTTTATCTTGAAATTTTGCCATTTTAATTATGATGTGCCTTGAAGTGGGCCTGTTTGGGTTCCTTTTGATTTGGACTCTCTTTATTCCTTCTTCCTGACAATACATCAAATACAGTTGATTCTTGAACAGCTGTGGCAATTATGGGCATTGACTTCTGAGCTATGAAATTCTACTTACAACTTTGGAGTCCCCCCAAACTTAACTATTGATAGCCTACTGTTGACCAGAAGTCATATTATTAACATAAACAGTTAATTAATCCATATTTTATAGATTATATATATTATACATTGCATTCTTACAATAAAGCAAGCTAAAGAAAATGTTATTAAAAACCATAAGGAAGAGAAAATATATTTACAGTGCTGCCTTGTATTTATCAATACCTGAGTGTACATCACTATTTATAAGATGAATCTCTTGTCGATACCTACACCAATTTTTATTACATAAAACATTGTAGATGGTATATGCATTATGAACACTAGATATCAAAAATAAAAAGATAATGTGAAAAGAAAATTCATATTTATTTAAAGTTATGATGATTTATGCATTGAAAACAAAGAAGCTGCAATATGATTATGGTAAACTAGTATAATCTGTATAATTGCTTCATGGTAGTAAGAGAAAAATTTTTCAAATATTTTGTTGAAAAAATCCACACGTACATGGATCCACACCGTTCAAACACATGTTGTTCAAGTGTCGACTAGTATGTAAAGGTAGTTACATACATCCTTCACTTTTATTCAGGCTACTCCACTGTTCTTAGATGTTCATTGCTATTCTTTATAATCTTGATTGCCCTCCTTTACAAATACAGGTGACCCTCATTTGGTAGCACAGTTGACTTTTCTTACATCTTGATTGCCGACTCCCATGAAATCTTTCATATCTTGTCACTTGGATAAACTTAATAATTTTTTTTAAAAGAACTATATTCCCACAGTGTCATTCTAAACTCTTATTCACAGCTGTGACTAGTAATTGAATTTATTGGCACTAGTCCACTGCAATTGTGAATGTCACGAATATGTAGTACTATGATACATGAGGGTGAAAGACTTTTCATTGCCTGGAATGACAAATCCATAGTCTTTTTAAAAAATATTTATTTGTTTTTTAGAGAGAGGGGAAAGGAGGATAAAGAGAGGGAGAGAAGCCTCGATGTGAGAGAGAAACGTTGATCATTTGCCTCTTGCACGTGCCCCTAAGTGGGACTGAACCCACAACCCAGGCACATGCTCTGACCAGCAATCAAACCAGAGACCTTTTGCTTTGCAGGACGAAGCCCAACCAACTGAGCCACACTGGCCAGGGCACAAATGCATACTCTTCTGAAATGGGCAATGATTTTGGCAAAAGCATAGTTTCTTCTCCTAACACTAAAACACAGGTGTGTGGACATGCTGGACATGGCTCCTCCAATCCCCATAACGGAAGGCAGGCCAGAGGGCCCCTGACCAGAAAGAATGTGTACTGCTTTGTAAATGGATTGAAATCCCCTCCTTATCTCCCTTTGGGAGTGGCTTCCTGTCCTGTGACTGCTTCTGAACCTTCTCTCTCTGCATGTACACACTGAGGTGACGTAGTTTATAGTCATGCACAAGACATGTATGCTCTTTGTCTGGGACCCCTTAAAACAAGTCTCAAACTCAGGGAGGTGTGGTTCCGCTTTGCCCACCTGCCGCTGTCGGTGTCCCTGTAATGTGCATAATAAAGGCTGTATCTGCTCCATGCAGTCCTTCTTGTGGTTTTTTTCAGCTTATCTTAATGAGCAGTCCAGATCCCCAGGCTTGACCTCCTGCATTACAACAGGTATGAAGGAATGGAGACCCCCCAAAAAGTGATTTTTGCATAAGTAAAATATGTTGTGATCACTTCAAGAGATGGCACAGGTTGATGTCAAAGATTTCAGAAATTGAAAGAAGCTGCAAGAATTCATCACTCATAAGTGTTATCTCCATCTCTTCCACCCCATACACTGCCCCCACCTCTTAGCAAGGTTTTACCTGTTATCAGGAACAAATTAGGTAATTTGCAAGAGATTAAGACTGACAGCATTTTTCTTAAAATATGACACGCAAAGTGAAATACAATACACCAAGTGAGATCTGAAAAGTGTGGACTGATATGGGATTTATTATTGCCCAAAGGAAACTGTACTTATTTTATCAGGACTTCAGTTTCCATTCAATATTTAGTAGTTATTTGTATTCATGTTGAACTTAGGATCCATTGAAACACCTATATCTTTATCACTCAAGCTTTAGCTAAACTAGATAATCTATCATTACATGTTACTATACAATCAAGTTTTTAAATATTTTATTTTTTTACTTTTAGAGAGAGGGGAAGGAAGGGAGATAGAGAGGGAGAGAAATAGGAATGTGTGGTTGCCTCTCATACACCCACTACTGGGGACCTGGCCTGCAACCCAAGCATATGCCCTGACTGGGAATCCAACCAGTGACCCTGTGGTTCACAGGCCAGTTCTCAAGCCACTGAGCCACACCAGCCAGGGCCACTGTACAATCAGTCTCATCAAACCAGAGAGTAAGATGTTTTCATTCATTACTTAAAAATAATGTCATGACTTTTTTTAAGAAACAGTAGGCTATTAGTAGTTTTCCCTATTTCCAAATATAAAGATAATTTTGAACCTTGATTCTGCCATCCGATGTCATGGTTGCCCTTGATGCATCTTTTGCAAAATGATAAGCCACATTCTCTAGACAACGTTTAATAGAGTGACACAAGAATAGCATTGGTGTTTGGCAATGGAGAACCACTTTTCATCTCTAACTCCAAATATAAAGTAAACCTTTCTGCCAAAAGCTTTTAGAACCACCTCCTCCATTACCACCATGTCCCATGACAGCAGATAGTGGCAAAGATAATACAGAGGATTCCAAGGACAGGGATGCCAAACTCAGGTTAGACAGAGAGACACGTTACCTGACAGTGATTCCCATTGTATACTAAAGACAGCAGTGAGCATTCCTCACAGCACATTGTAGATAAGCAAAGCCTCTGACGGGAATCCACTGATAAAGACACAGTTCTAAACTGGGGATGAGAAATAGATTTGTAAAATACTAAAATCAAGTGGTCATGGTACTAAAGCTAAGACATGACATCCCTGTGAGATCAATTTGGAAGATGTCTTTGAGACACACAGATGTAGTTCAACAGAATGCCCCTGTTCTATAATGTGTGGCAAAATATATGTAGTTCTTACTAAGAGCATGATTTAAAAAACATATTTTTTGTTAGTAGCACTACCTATTTATTACAACAAGGATTCTGGTAGTCAAGATTGTAAAAAAGCACATAAAAATACTTTACAGATATTTTTTCATTAAGGTGCATTCCTGGCTTAGAGTTTTCTATGTCACACTCTCAATGAGGTCCTAGTATCTCGTAAGTAAATAGGCCCTGCTAGGGCTGGCTTTAATGAAGTGTCTCTCGCTATCCTACATGATCTCAAATCATCTGGTTAACAGTTTGTTCTAATTTTTTTTTAAGATTTTATTTATTCATTTTTAGAGAGGGGGTAAGATAAAGAGAAAGAGAATGAGAGAAATATCCATGTGCGCACCCCGTACTGGGGACCTGGCCTTCAACCCAGGCATGCATTCTGACTAGGAATTGAACTGGTGACCCTTTGGTTCACAGCCCACACTCTATCTACTGAGCTATACCAGCCAGGATATGTTCTAATTTTTAAGGTATCTTTATTTAATCTTAATACCTGGATATAGTGTTTTATCCTTTTGTTCAAATTTAAGGAAAATTTTCCTGTTTTTTATACCCTTCTTTTTCAAATTCTCCATGTATTCCTAGAATTATTATCAGTGATTCTTATAACTTCATCTGAGTTTTTGAAGTATGTTGAGATATACCTCCAGGTTGTGGACTGGTGCCGCTCGGGGCTTGTTAGGAACTTGGCCACACAGAAGTAGGTGAGCTTGAATGTAATGCACTTGAATCTTCCTTAAACCATCCTCTGCCCCCTTTCATGGAAAAATTGTCTTCCACAAAACCAGTCCCTTGTACCAAAAAGGTTGGGGACTGCTAATTTATAGCATATAGTTAACTTCTTATAGCATCTTTATAGAAACATACGGGTTTTAGTCCACACCTAAGCATTCTTCCCTAGGTTGAACATTTTTCTCCTTGAAACAGAATGTAGAAGTAAAGTATGCTGTTGAGTAATTCTCTTCTGTTATTCTCACCTAACAATCCCATGTTTCTCCTGTTCTGAACAGAAAATGAAGGGCCTGACTCTTTGTTTCCCCAGTTAAATCTCAGGCTCCTGCTAGACAAGAAAATGTATTTACATGTCTATTTATTTTCACATTGTTCAGCACTCACTACTATGTTGAGTATGTAAAAAAATCCCCAATAATACTTAATAGTTTGTCTTATCACTTGCGACATTACAAAAGCTACTGTCTTTGAGATGTTGGGAAAAAGTCAGATAACTTTGGCTTGTCATCTCACCATCTGTTCTTCACTTTCAGACTCTGTTTTTGAAACTTTGCCTAGGCACATAGATGATTCACATTCTCTCCATAGTGTTGATGACATTTCCCCAAGTGTTAAACCTCATGCTTGTGGTTAATCGATTCTTGGATCATATCACCATTCCAGCTTGATGATTTTGGCTATAAAATCCATGTGTCTTTTGTGGGCGTTATAGACTGTGGTCTTCAGAATATTTCAAAAACTTCTGACGCTAGCTTTTTAGAATTTGCCAGGTTTTTTTTTTTTCCTATTAAAGTAAAAATACCCTTTTAAATGGAGCATTACTTTTTATCTTTCATTGAGCTAACCAACTGCCATCAGGACTTCTTTAATAGTTAGGTCTTTTCAGGGATTTAGGAGATTTTTGAGAAAAGTAGACTAATGTTATGTGGAACACTCAGAAAGCCAAAACTCTCAACAAGCTTTTATCAACAAGTCACTCATTCTGAAAATTCTGATAAAAGGAAAACTCTAGAGATTATTCAACCCTGTCAGAATGAAATAATTAAATCTGGGAGCTGGAAGGGCACTTAGAAATAATTTAGCACATCCCCTTGGGGAAAAATGAGACCCAGAGAGATTAAATGATATGCCCAAAGTAATTCTGTAAGTTGCCAAATGAGAACTAGAAACCAACGCTCCCAACAGCAATGAAAGGACAGGGCTCCTTGTTCTGTGGAGCCCCACCAACCATTCAAGCTTTCTTCAAACAAGACAGTCAGTAAGAGTTGAAGAAATGGCAGGATAAAATAGCACGGAACTACTAAGTAGGTTCTGGCTGCAAATCAGACTTTCATAAGTGAAATACTTTATGGTCTCAGCGAAGGACTTTTTGCTTCTTTGTCTATAAGTGGTAAAACCAGAGATTTGTGGGGGCTTGCTAGATATGGTAATTGATTTGTTTGAGCGTAATAGGAATCCAAGGAGTGGAACTTGGTGAAGCTAAAGCAAGCAGAATGTAACAGAGTCCCAAGTGATTACAGTAGAGGTTAATAAATGTATTCTCTCATCGACAAGAGAGGTACCATCACCTTTCAATTGTGATGGCATTATAATCAAAATGTAGCAAAGAATTTGTTGTTTCAAAGAAAATCTTCTGTGGAAATACCCATATTTCTCTGAAGAAAACTAATTGTAGACAGCAGCTTTTGGTCCTAGATTAAATCAAATATAGTTTCCAGAATTGGTGCTTTCCATATTTCTATGTTTCTATTCTGCCTGGATAATTTTTCCTTTTGTGACAACGGAATTACTTGTAGAATAAGTATTTTGGTCCTTGCTGATTTGGCTCTGCTCCTCAAAGCTCATCTCATGAAGAAGTGACATGACTGATTTGGAATTGTGTCATATTGAAGCATTTCAGATTGGCTTTGTTTTTATACGATTTGCTAGATTGCACACCTTTGTCAATCTACGTCAGTTCTCACACCTGCTACTCTTTTGTTATTTCTGTAACAACTAAGAACTCTGCCCTCCTGTTTTTTATACCTTCCACCACACAAGTGCGGGGGCCCCTGCTAGAGCGACGTGCAGGAACTTTCAGAAGTTTCATTCTTTCTTGAACATTCATAACAAATCAGGAGCTTTCAAAGATTGCTTTGAAAAAACAAAAGATTACTTTTAATGAAAAGAACTCCACATTTACCACCTACTACAAAAATTCCGGCCCATGGAGCTTGGAGCAAAAAGACATGACAGAATAAACCAGCATTGTGTTCAATCATAAAAATGTGAGGAGTACAAAAGACACAAAGGATGCTACATTGAAGAAGGATAGAAGGTCACAGAAGAGGAAAGAAGTGAGCTACTGTGATAAGAGAAGGTGAAATGTAATTGTCTGTGTACCCAAGGGTAGCTACCACAGAGGCTTAAAACTCATAATTGCTAACAATCACCTCTTGAAGAGGAACACATTTTTCAGACTCTCTAACACTGGAAGTCAGAGAATCAGAGAGATTTAAAAACATATATATTCTGAATAGTGATATACACTGTGTTATAAAATAAACTGTTTCTCAACTTGGAAAATATATAGTTTGGGGATAAAATGAATGAAGGTAGAGGATACGTGTTTTTAATTGTCATGAAGGGATACAAGGAAATGAATATTATTTTCCTTTTTTTCTGGTGGTTACACCTACCTTGTCCTTGTATAATTTGTACATCAAGAACTACTTTTCCTCCTTTTTGCAGTCTTTCAAGTGACCAATCCTTTAATTGTTGATTTATACATGTATTCTATGGAGACCATTTTATAACCTCGGTGCTAGGTAGCTAGATAAATGCATCCTAATACGAAATGTAGGTTTATATCTTTCTTTTCCCAGTGTTTGGAAACACTTCTGTAGATAGTTGAGGACTGATATAGCCTAGAGACATATATGTAAATTGAGGTACAGTTGGAACCAAGATTGATCCATTATGAAGACTGCAGTCTAGTAAAAAACTTAAGAGTAAAAAAGGAAACAATGAAAGTATGATCTTTGGCATAGGTTTTCTGGTGATTATGTGGGAAAGAATTCCATACTTCAGTGCCCTTCACTCTAAGAGAGTATTCTTTATAATACCCCACCTAGACAAATGTTAACTATGCATTCCTTTCAGTTCTTCACCACAGAGCAAAAACCTCATGCTGGGTTATGCATTCACGTTCTGTCGCGGATTTCATCCCGCAAAATCAGTGGGGGGTGGGGGGAGACCGCACCAATCGCGTGAATCAAACTCACCCAGAGACATGCTTTGAGAAAAGAGTCCAGAGCCACGGGTCTTTCCCTCCATCTTGGAAAAGGCCTCGGGCGTAGCTCAGCCGGGCTTTTTATTAGAAGCTTTAGGACATATTTACATTGGATTGATCATTCATGAATTTATGCAGAACAGGGGTCTTCAGCAAGGTCATGAGGATATATGGGAAGGGAATAGATAAGGGGTAGGTTTACTTAGTTACAGAGCATTAGGATGTTTATTCAGGTCCGGTGGCAGACAGGACCGGGGTAGTACATTAAACAGGAGACAAGTAAATTGAGGGTAAGCTAACTAGGGCTGTTAACTATTAGGAGACAGAGAAGAGTTTCATGGATTCATTAACTTAAGTCTCTTGACTCCGGGAGGGAGAGACTCAGCAAGTCAGAGAATTTCTTAAGATATGTTTTTGCCAAATTCCTATTAGAGAATTTCTTTTCCACTGACATGATCCACGCTTGTCCACATGGGAATAATTTTTCCTCACGCGGAGTCGAGCTCAGACACGCATGATTCCCGGGACTGTGTGTTTTCACGTGTGTGGAAAGAATTCCCACAACGTTCCCTCTCTGTCTTCCTATGTGGCTGAGGAGAGAATTTCATAGCTTTTATAAAAAACTACAGTTGTAGAACTCACTCAGGGGCTGTTCAACACATGGTAAGCTTGATTCCTACATGAATTTAATGAAGAAAAACTCTGTCTCCACAGATCAACTTGCTTGCTACTTATTGTGAGAAAAGTCTGTAACCAAAAACATTTTATTTTCTATTCCTCTTGACAAAAATCATAGTGCTTAATGCCTTGCCCAAGTGTTAACAATCTGCTCAGTTCGGTTGCCTGAAAAAACACCTTTTTTTTTTACTTTCTTTAAATGATATCTGTTCTAGTTTATCCTTAAACATATGTTCATAAATAAGTAAGGTACCATTATGTAATTCTATATAGTCAAGTTCAAGTGTGAATCCATTTTGCAACCAAGAATAGAGAGCTCCTGAAAACAAGTTCCTCTCTTGTGCTGGGAATCCCACACTTCTTACATTTATCAGCATCTGATATGTAACTATTCTATTGCTTTTTTCCTTTTTTTTTTAGCATCATTTTTTTCTTTGTAGTAAAGTTGTGCATCAGTATGTGTTTATCCTCTAGCATATATTACATTAAAAAAATTAAAAAGGCTTATTCATCAACTCACTCTCTCCTCTAATTCATGTCTCATTTTTCAGTCTCCATGGAAAAGCTCCTTCATTTCATATTCTCTTCTCAATCTGCTCCAACAGGGGGTCTATTCCCACTGCCCTCCTCAGACGGCTCTTGTCAAAGACCCTCTTACCCTCTGTTGCCAAATCCCAAGGTCACATTCCTCATTTCTCTTCCTTCAGCAGCCCATGCTGCAGTTGATGATGCCCTCTTTTTTGGAAAACTTTCTTTGCTTGACTCTCATGACACCACGTTTTGTTGGTTTTCCTTCTATTTCATGGTTATTCCTAATATTAAAGTAAGCTTTATTGAGCTACAATACACATACATAAATTTATTTCATTTAGGTGTTCAGTTTGATGGTTTTGACACACATACAAAGTCCTATAAAGTTAACCAAAAATCAAGTCATAAAATATTTCTATAAGCCCAAAAGGTGCCATTTTGCTCTTTTGTGGTCAGTTCTTCCCACCTCCCTTGGTAATCACTGATCTGTTTGCTCTCCCTGTAGTCCTGCCTTTTCCAGAATATCTTAATGGAATTATATATATACATATATATATGGCTTCTTGTGCCTTAGTTTTTTTTTTTCCCACTTAATAAAATGCTCCCGAGAATCACCCATGTTGTTGGATCTGTCAGTAATTCATTCAGATTTATTGCTGAAAAAAAGCAGTCCACCATATGAATGTGCTGCAATTTGTTTATTCATTCACCAGACGATGAATGTTTGTACTATATTCAATTTTAATGATTATGAATAAATGTGCTATATGCAAGGTCTGTCCAGAAAGTACCATGCCATATAATATGAAAAATAGAGACAGCTACTGAAGAAGTTGACAAGATATAAGAAACATTGTACATAGGACAATGATGCCTCAGTCCCCTTCAAAGTAGGCACCTTGGGACCTCACATAGTTCTCCCAATCACCATCAGCTGCCCCATCGTATTTTCCTGAATCTCATTGATGGTGTGAAATCTCTTCCCTTTCAAAGGTGATTTTAGTTTTGGAAAAAGCCAGAACTCACAGGGCACCAAATTTAGGCTGTAGGGGGGCTGAGTCACCTGAGTGATTTGATGTTTTGCAAAAAATTCTGCATGAGATGTGATCCATGAGCAAGTACATTGTCTTGCTGAAGCTGCCAATTGCCTGTTGCCCATAGCTGCGGCCTTCTGAATCATCCAAATAGTTTCCACGGAGAAATGTTCAAGCTTAATGCAAAATCTGATGCAGATTCATTACTGTACTCAGACATTTTTTCACGCAACAGCCACAACAGTGCACATGCTCCCTCAACAATGTCCACTGCCCCCACTGACTAGTACAGTGATGTCATCATTGTTCACACATGCACATTCCAGCCCACTCTCCTTTGCTGCCAGGTTATGCAGATGCCACACAAATAGTTCTCGTTATATTAACAATGGTTGGACTTTTTTTGGACAGACCTCAGGTATTTCATGTAATTATTTCTGCAAGCATATACATGTGGATGAAAAATGGGCCACATGCTAAACCTGACAAACCCAAGGGAGGCATGCGTAGTGATCTTACAAACTCAGAGACCTAAAGCAACCATATAGGATGGTCTGACATTAAAACTTCCTAACTAAAAGTGAGTCATGGCAGGTAGTCATGTCCCAAGCAGGTATCTTCCATGACAAAAGTCAGTCTTTGCCTCAGCTGAGTCTGTCTGTTGTCTTTTTGCATCTAGGATAACACACCTTTGGAATGTCAGGGTACTTTCCCTTTTGCAGACCATTTCAGGGCACAATCACCGCACCAGAGCACAGACCACAGAACCCCTCATTGTTGTTATCATGTCGCTTGTGAACTGTTAACTCTCCTATACCCACAAATGTAAAAGAAGTATGTGTCTGCCCGGTTTACTTTTTATCCAGTCTCAGAGATGTCTCCCCTTTGCTTTCTCCAGCCTCCCCAATATATCTCCAACGAATTTCATGTAACCCCCTTATGCCTCCTCCTCTGATTATAATGAATAAAATAAGTGGCAAAACTGCAATTCTCTGGAGCATTTTCTGAATTTGTTGAGATTTTGCTTCCCGGACACTGTCATCAATTTGGCTCAAATAAACTCATAAAAATTCTCTACAGGTTTCGACATTTCTTACATTGACATATATTTTGAGACAATAAATACTAAGGAGGAGGATTGCTGGGTTATGTAACAGACATATGTGAACCTTAATGAGAAATGGCTAAATTGGATTCCATTTCACATTGTCATCCACTTTGTTTTAGGATTTTAGTTGCTCTACATTTTCACCGAAACTTGGTATTAGTAAGTTTTAAAAGTTTTAACAGTATTTCATAGTGATTTTAATTTGTATTTCCCCAAAGATTAATGATGCTGAGAACTTTTATATGCTATTTGCCATGCATGTCTCTTTTTTCGTGAGGTGTCTGTTCAATATTTTATTGACTTTTTATTGGTATTTTAGTTTTCCTATTGAATTGTAAATTAATGAGTTATACTCTGAATACAACCTTTTTGAAACCAGCTGTTTCAAAATTTTTTTTCCAAGATTGTAGCTAGTCTTTTCATTTACTTAAGTGTCTTTTGCAGAGTGAAAGTTAAACATTTTAGCTTTAGTTTATTAATTTTATCTTTTATGGTTTGTGCTTTTGTGTGTGTGTGTTTAAGAAAACTTTGCTTAATCAAAGATCATGAAGCTTTTCTCATATGCTTTCTTACAAAAATTTTACAAGTGTCCAGTGATTCACTTCAGGTTGATTTTTACATTCAGTGTGATTTTTGTATCTGGTGCAAAGTTGAAGTTCATTTTCCCTTTTCCTTTTTTCTACATATGAACGATCAATTGTTCTACCACCATTTGTTGAAAGCACTCTTCTTTTACCACTGAATTGCTTTAGCAATTTATTTGAAAATCAACATACATACATTTGTACTTCTAGACTTTCTGTTCTGTCCAATGAATCTTTGTACTTATCCTTACCTTAGCACCACACTGTTATAAACAATGTAACTTTAATTAATCATATTGTGTGAATCCTCTTTGTTTTCTCTTTTATAAAAAAAAATTTATTTTTAGAGAGAGGGGGAGGAAGGGAGAAAGAGAGGGAGAAAAACATCAATGTGTCATTGCCTCTTGCGTGCTCCCTACTGGGGACCTGGCCCACTACCCAGGCATGTTCCCTGAGTGGGAATTCAACCAGCAACCTTTTAGTTTGCAGGCCCGCACTCAATCCACTGAGCCACACCAGCCAGGGCTATTTTCGCTTTTTAAAATTGCTTTTCAAATTTTTTTTGTTTTGTTTTGTTTTTCTTTTTTCTCTTTTTATTGTTGTTCAAGTACCATAGTCTCCATTTGAGACCGTATTGAATCCATAGACAATTTTTGAAGAAATGTTATCTTAGTAGTATGTCTTCTTTTTAAAATATTTTATTTTATTTATTTAAAAAATATTGTATTGTTTATGCTATTATAGTTGTCCCAATATTTCCCCCTTAGCCCACTCCACCCAGTTCACCCCCCACTTCCATAGTCAATCCCCACACCATTGTCCATATCTATGGGTCCTTCATACATGTTCTTTGAGGAATCCCTTCACTTTTTTCAATAAGTCTCTGCCTCCCTTCTCCCCTCTTACAACTGTCAGCCTATTCCATGATTCTATGCCTCCGGTTCTATTTTGCTCATTAGTTTATTTTGTTCATTAGATTCCTTTTGTAAGAAATATTTCTTCTGATGGTCAGAGAACTACTCTGGCAGGGTACCCAGGCAACATCACACATATCCATATTGACCATGTACACAAGACTCAAGTTCAAGATGACCTAAGTCTTGGTGGAACTCCTTGGGATTCTCTCTCATGTGAACAGAGTAAAATAGGTAGTCTCATGAAGATCTGTTATAAGACTGTTGTTCACTTGAATTTGCTACCCTGAGGGAGGCTGCTATTAGCCAGCTTTTCATCTGCCTCCCTGGGTCTCATGAGGCTTGGACTGTCCACCACCCCACACCTCTGGGGACAGCTACAGGCCATAATATGGTTGAACTACAGCCTAGAATTGGTTTCTCAGCAACAGAGCACCCACCTTGACCCTAGACTGTCTCAACCTATTTGAGTTCTTTGTCTCCTACTCATTGAATCCATGGCAGAGGGTCAAAGTAAGTCTAGCAGCTAGCTTCTACTGCCTTGAGATATCAATCACTGAACATTATATATTTCAACACTTAATGTAGGTCTTTTAAAATTCCTCTCATTGAAGTTTTATAATATTCATCAGACTAACCATGTATATGTTTTATTAGATTAATCTGTATTTTAAATTTGGTGTTCCTGTAATTGTACCTTTGAAATTTCATTTGAAGCTGTTTATTGCTAATATATAGAATTACAACTGACTTGGGTTTAGTGACCTGGTTTCTTGCAACTTTGCTAAACTGATGTATTAGATCTAGTAGCATTGAGGATAAATTCTTTAGGATGACCTAGGTAATCATGTAGTCTGAAAATTAAGCCATTATTATTTCTTCTCTTCAAATCTATGCCTTTTTATCTTATTTCACTGGGTAATACCTCCAGTACAATGTCAAGTAGCAGTGGTGAGGGTGGACTTGCTTCTATTTTTTCCAATCTTAAAAGATAAACATTAAGTATTTCACCATTTTTTGTGATATCAACATTCATGTCTGCCTTTTATCAGCTGAGGAGCTTTATCTCTATTCTCAAATTGCAAAGGTTTTATTTTAAATTGTAACTTGAGGTTGTCTTCTTAAAACTGCTTTTTCTGCCTCTGTCGATCATATGATTTTACTCTTTCAATCTATTGATATGGTTAATTAAAATATTTTATTTTCAACTGTTGAATCAACCTTTATTCCTAGAGAAAAAACCAATTACTCATGATATATTTCACTGTTCAAATATTGCAGATTAAGTTTGTTAATATGTTATTTAGGAATTATGCATCTTTTTTCAACGGTGAAATTGTTCAGTAATTTTTTTGGTGCATCTTTATCTACTTTTTAAACATTTTTGGAATTTCTGTCCTTGATTTCTAGTATAATTTCATTGTGGTCAAAGAACATACTTTGTATGATTTTAATTACTTTTACAATATTAAGACTTGTTTTTAGGTCAAAAAAATGGGTATTTCATATGCAGTTGAAAATAAGGTACACTCTGTTATCCGGTAAAGTGTTCTATAAATGCCAATTTTTCCTTAACTTGTTGGTTTTTTTGTTGCTGTTCAGGTCTTTTATAATCTGTTTTCCCTATAATTGTTGAATTTATTACTGATGGAGAGTGTCAAAATCCACAACTAAAACAGAGATTTTTTGTCATTTCTTCTATTTCTCTTAGTTTCTGTTTCATGTATTTGTAAAGGTCTTTGTTCGCTACATACATATTTAAAGTTATTGTTTTTCTTGATAAATAGACTCTTCTATCATTATGAAACATTCTTTTTTTTATCTTTGGTAATATTTTTATTCAGAGATATATGTAGTATTTCCTAAAACTCAGTTTCTTAGATCCCATATTCTTCTCTTTCTTGGATTATTGCCTGGTTTTGGTGACTATTTTCTAACAGCTTCTTCAGAAGAAAGATAGATAATTTTTTTTTCATTTATATATGTATAAAATAATTATTTCTCCAACATAGAATTCTAGAAATTTTCTTTTAGCCTTTGAATGTTTGACAGTCAAATAACCATTTTTAGTCTTCAATTCATACACATTTTCTAGTCTTTGACAGTGCTTCTTTCTTGAGAGACTTTCTCTTTCATTGTTTTTTGTTTCCTGGTCCTCCCATCTTTCTGATGCCCCTTTTCAGTGTCTGCATAGCATTTCCTCTTCCACATACCTGTCTCTGGGTCTCTTATTTTCTCCTCTGCACATTATCCCAGGTAATCTCACTAATGCTTACGAATTCAACTTGTAGCTATTGGCTAATGATTGCTAAATACAATACATACCTCTTTCCTGTAGTTGAGGCTCTTGTATCCTGCTGCCTGATAGACATCTGTACTTTGATGTCCTACAGGCTCTTGTAACTCAACATGCGCATCATACACTTCCTCAGAACTTGTTCTTGCTCTAATGTCATTATCCATTTAGTTGCCTAAATTGGCGACTCTGAAGTAAATCTTTATTCCTTATCTCCAGAGCCAATCATTTGCAACATTTTATCAATTCTATGTCCTAAGTATAATCATTATGTTTCCCTGATCTCATATGTAGTTAAAGCAGAAGTAGCTTATTGTAGTTATCAGATTAAAAGTGGAAACATTGGTACCAGCCCAAGGTAAATATAGTGGTTTTAAATGTTTAACCTTGGGCAAGTAGTTAGCCTGTTCAAAACTCAATAATCTTAGATGTCAAATAGCATAATTATAGTATCTTTCTCCTAAGGTCATTATAGGTAGCAAATAAGATAAAGTAGGTGAAGAGCTTAGCACATTAACTGTGATGTTCTAAGCATTCATCAAATGTTTGCTGACATTACTTTTATTATTACAAATATATTATTTAGTTGTATACTTGTTTGCATTTTATAAATAAGGAAATTGGAATTGTTGAAATAAAACCCTATTCATTTCTGAATTCCAGAAATATGGCTTGAATTTTAAATTCTGTACCTAACTAAAACAAATGGTTTGTATTTTTACAGATGTGAAGTAAATCAATTATTAACTTATTGTCAGAGTAGCAAAAGCATGTGTGTTCTTAAACATAGCTTTTCCTGACATTAATTATATAAACTAAATATCTTATGTTGGACTTTAAGTTTGCTTTTTGCAGTAGACAATGTCCTCAAAAACATCTTTACAGAGTATAATAATGGATTTCATTTGACTATTTTTATATTATGAACAGAAAAGATATAATATTCAAATATGCACTAATTGTTTTGAAATCTGAAAGGGATTATAGTGCTAAAAAAGAGACAATAAGTCCAAAATGGAGTCACTTGTGCTAAGCCCATGTCATCAACCCAAGACTTAATACCTAACCAAAGAATAGTTTTAGTCTCTCCCAGGAATATAATCTCAACCAGTCAATCTGGACCTTCCTAGTCAGCACTAGTGAGAATCCACCTGACAATTCTTTTTGTCCCCCATAGGGAGGTGGTCTAAACCTGTGAAATGATCCCCACTTTTCTCTCCTTCTGCCTATAAAAGCCTTTGATTTTGTACAGCTCCTCAGAGCACCAATTAGATCTTTAAAATTACCTAGATTGAATTATTGTCATTTACCAATAGTAAGATAATTTATATCTGACTCCTTATGACTGCCAAAGTTATACAATTTGTGGAATAAGAATATGATTTAATTGTTCAACAATATCAAGAAAACTGAATGCATTTTTTTAAATTATACTCAGTTCAACTACTTTTGCTTCCACGGAAGTATTTTCTCAATTTGTCGGCTAGAGTTCTAACACTAAAACCCCTTTTTCTTTCACTTCTCCTTGGCTATACTTTTTCTTATAGTATAGCCATTTACCCATAATCACCTGGAATTATGGAATTCCTCAGAAGGGGCAAAAAAAAAAGGTTTCCTTTAGAGGATGGAGGATGAAGATTATCTGTTTTTAGGCTCTTCAATTTTGAGCTCTTTTGCTCTACTTTTTTCTTGTCCTGTAGATTAGCTAGAGTTCTAGTTCTGCCACATTTTCTTACTTGGATATTTTCTATCTGTTAATGGGTTTTCCTAGTTGGTGCAGTAACCATTACTGTTGCTACTCTATGGCATTCTCCAACTAACTGACTCAAAATTTGACCTTCCATTGGTTTGATTTTCTTAAATGACAGGATTCAGAGTTTCTAGAAATGGAGATTGTAAAGGAACTCAGATTCAGTACAGCTCCATCAGCCAAGGATTCTGGAAATGTTGGACTCTCTGTTTAACCCTCTGTGACTGCTTAATTCTCTGTGGCCTCAGGCTTGGCTGACTACTCAGAAGCCAGGATGCTGTCCAAAAATAAGTCATGCCCCAGAAAGGAAGTTAACTAATGTATAGAGTGTGATAACTGCCTGATGTTATCTGTTAACTTAGGAATGCATTGTTCTTTCTGGTGGTCTGTGTGACTACCCACCATATGGTTTTACTATTAACCCACAATAACAGGGACCCTGTCCTAGGAGGGGTGTGGTTAATTCCTGGCCAGCCACCACAGAAAGCAGCTGATTTGCCCTTGTATGTAAGTGTCTCGTATTAAAGCTCTTGTGAATTTGAATAAGGCTACCTATCAGTTTTTCACAATCAGTCCTGAATTTAGACTTTTGAGGCTTTACCCCAGCAAATATAAAGTACATATTCTTCAAATAAATATGCCTAAATAATAATTCTCTTAGGCGTTGCTAATAATTGGAGTAAACCAACTAAAACAATTTGTTCCTTTAATGTTGAGAAAAAGAATTATAAATTCAGAATGAAGAAAGACCATAACAAAGTTCAGCAAGATGAAGCAAGAAAGAAAAGCAAGAACAGGAGTCTGGGAAGTATACTTAGAGTTACATATTACTAAAAAGATGTTAGGTTATAACTTGCTAATAGGTAAAGCTTTTAAATATCCCCCAATCTGCTTTTGAACTTTGTCTCTCTGGATTATGACAATGCTTCTTGAGGCAAAAATAAAGGAATCTAGTTAATTTGGCAATTGCTTTAAAGTTGGCTTAGCCTAGACCAAATTTTTTTTCCCCAACAAGCATTTTCACAAGGGCTCATTGCCTTTCTGATACAGTCTTGCTGTGAAACTGTTTCACGAACCGTTTTGTTGAGCCAGATTACATGCAAAATCTGTTTCCTGTGAGCATCATGGCTAAGAGACCTCCTCACAATCCAATCTTCCAGTTAAATGCTCCAAATTAGCAGTTCATTGCTCTAGCCTGATGCAACTGGCTCATGCATGTCCAGATACCAAGTCAGAGGGATTTCAAACCATTATATAACTAATCAAACATTGACCATAGTTAGGATTTTTCCAAATATACCTGAATTGACAAAACTCACATCCTCAGAACTGCATATTTTTTGCATTAAGTAACATACGCAGTGATTTGTAAACCTAAATTATGAAGTCAACATTTTAATTGCTAACGCACTTGGATGGTCATCATAAAATTTAATTTTATTCAATTTATTTTGCATATCATGATGTATTTTAGGAAAAAGAACACACCTGTGTCATCAATTATAAAAGAAATATGCATGCAGAACAAAGTGAAGACAATTGGTGGATAACTGATAAACAAATTTTTATCTTAGTTTTAAAAGGATTATACCAAAAAAATATCTTCAGTCTAATCATTTAGGACATATTCAAAGTATCTTTATGTGCCTTATCTAGACTTGAAAATAAATGCAAAACTGCCTTATTAAATAACAATATAACTATACAGCTTTAATGAAACTGAAAAAAAAAGACATGAATTACAATAGGCCATTCATGCAGAATAATTCATGCACAATACAAGATTCCAAATGGGGACTGATTTAATACTGATGTTAATGAAGTGCCAAGAAGAGAGTGAGTAATAAGGTGAATTTCTTTTGTAGCAATTTTAAGGAGAGGGTGTTTTCTTGTAAAAGAACTTTCTTAGAAATTTCAATTGGAGCAATTTCTTTTGGGTTGGAGGGTTGTATTGAAAAGAGAGGAAAAGATGAAGAGAAATAAGGGCAAATAAAGGGGAAAGTAATTATCCTGCTTCTTTGTGAAATAAAAATTTTCTCCGATGGTATAAAACAAAATTGACCTAATGTAAAAATAAAATGAACCCACTTTGTACACTTATCCAGATGAAAAATATGCAAACAATATAAACAGTGACGAATAAAGACATTTTGTAAATGTATCTAGTTTTCATAATCTTGTGGTCTTTGATAAATTCTCTTTTAAAATATTACCATCCCCCCAAAACAACTTTGGAATATCACAGGATTTAAGTCATAAGTAAAATAAAAATACATTTTATCGCTGCCATTAAAGATATCATTTTCCAAAAGGATTATAACAACAAGAAAATACCATTTCTAGGTACTGGATTTATACAGTGGAAGTAGGAATGGTTCTAATCTCATTACCATTTTATTTTAGAAAGTAGTCTGCAAAGTCATACATGTGATATTTCACCTGTTCTGGAAACAGCACTGACTTACTTGATATCATTAACTGCTGTTCCAACTGTGCACTATTTACCAAATCTGCAACTGTAGACTATGTACAGAATAGAAAAATCCCTAATGCAGGAGGCTGGAGAGCTTAATAAGGTATCATTTTTATGCATTTCGCAAGATTTTAAGCTTACTACTGAAATTTTGTGGCTGCTGAAATATTTGAAAAATTGTAGAAGTTTTACCCCTCACTCAGTCATTTCCGTTTAGAAGCTTAATCTGGACCACATTTCTTCTCTTCTGTCATTCTGTTTGGGTTGCAATGTCTCTTTCTGTGCCTATCCGAGGATATTAGGTTGCAAGATTTTCAAGACTATATAGAATAAAACATTTTAAATTAAACTTTTGAAAATATGAAATGTTTCTTTTGCTTATAAAAAATTTTTTCAGGGTCCTGGCAAGGTGGCTCAGTTGATGGGCGTGTTGTCCTATACGCCAAAAGTCTGTGGGTTTGATTCCAGGTCAGGGCACATACCTTGGTTGTGGGTTCAGTCCCTGCTTGGGGAACATACTGGAGGCAACCAATCAATGTTTCTCTCTCTCCCTCTCTCTCTAAAGTTAATAAACATATCTTTGAGTGAAAGTTATTTTTTTTTTTTTTGCCAGGGCTTCCTCCATTCTGACATCTTCTTATCTCTGACATTAATATTTATAAACTATCATTTATAAATAAGGCTCCTACGGTATGGAATGTTCAATAGTTCCATGTTGCCCACATTATCTTGTCAAACTATATCCTCTGAACTCTGTCCATTTGCCCCTATTTGTCACTAATTTTGTACTTAGAATCATTACTCCAGCCAGTCTGATTTGGTCACCATGTTCAAGGACAAAAACAAAACAACTTTTCCATGTTTCATTTTACTCACGTCACTCGCCCAGTCCTTCTCTGCTCTCTTTCTGTGGAAATTCTATCTGGTTAAGTTTTTCATAACTTTCCTGTAAGAAATAATCACTTTCTTTTTTGAATTCTTAAAATGATATTTGTTTCTCTCAAATTCTGCAAATCAATACAACATATTTATATCTGTCACAGGTGGGCACAGGTAACCAGGTTCTTGGTGATCGCGGACAAAGAATTGAATTGAACACACAGAGTTTATAGCAGAAAGAGAGAGAGCAGATTTATTAAGTGGTAGTACACTCCACAGAACATGGGAGCGGGCCAACTCCGAGCAGAGATTGACCTCAGGAGCTGGAGCGATTCTATTCTTATAGGGCAAATATTTCCTGGCTAGATTTGGCAGGGTTTTATTGCATATATACAGGTAGTTATATTACTTTAAAGCTACTACACACATGGTCTCCCATGATTTTCCTTGATTGGCCACCAGAGATAGGGGTCACACAATGCTAATTTATTATAATGCTATTATAATGAAGCAGGGGTCATGTAGCATCTTCTTTGCAGGTGCATTCATGAGTCACCATGATTTAGCACTTTTCCAGAAAGTGGGAACAACCAGTCTTAGAACAGGGTCTCTGTCCTGTATCAGTGTCCTTTATCTTAGCCCTGGGGCACCTATGGAGTTTCCTCCTTCCTGACTATCTCCTGTCTCATATCTACATTTGTAACAACCATTTGTGCACTTGAAGTTACTGTGTGAACTTGAAACATTTTATCATCATAGATATAAGCATGGACTCAGGGTGTAACGGAGCAAACCGGGGCCTGTGCACGTGGTACCTTGATGCACAGCCCAACAGTTAGTGTTGGA
The DNA here is from genome assembly GCA_004026765.1 of Micronycteris hirsuta. Lineage (NCBI taxonomy): Eukaryota > Metazoa > Chordata > Mammalia > Chiroptera > Phyllostomidae > Micronycteris > Micronycteris hirsuta. The sequence continues at coordinate 60,934 of PVJI01005743.1, read as the reverse complement.
AGAAACCAGTTTTTATTTACAGGGGTGAAACTTTGGGGGTGGGGAGCTGAGAGCACTGCTGCTCAGAGCCCTGCTCTCCCATAAGACCCAGCGCTTCCCTTGCTGCCCACCTGGCTATAAACTAAAACCAAGCCCAAAGTTCCTCATGTCCTCATCTGTTCTTAAGCCGGCTGCACAGTTCCCTATCTCCTCTGGAAAGGACACTCAGGGGCTTCAAAGCTGCCATTCTCTCGCAGCAGCTCTCCCCTTTGGAATCTGGGGTACCTTGTCCTCAGTCTCCATGTAATAGTTCAGGGAAACATGTGCTGTGCTGCACTGGATCACTGTGTGGTTCAGGAAAGGCACAAGTCCCAAGATAGTGATTTCTCTGTACATCCTAAGTCCCAAGAGATCAGATAGAGTCCGGGTCTGGGAGGCAGCAGGTCAGCATCTTGAAAGGCAGAGTCATTGGTGGCTTCAGAATCAGCCAGAGCAGCCGATCAGAGCAGCAGCATGCTGTTCTCTCCCTCTTGGCTGCTACTGCTGAATCCCTCCTGGCTCAAGGCTCCTTCCTCATGGCTGCTCCACTTTCCTAATAGCCCAGGCTACATGGCGGAATGCTGACTACAAACTGCATACCTCCTTCCTGCTTTCTCCCTCAGACCTCATAGCCGAATCCCTCAAGGCTGCCCTCTTCACTACAGATCAGCACAGCTGCTACTTATTTTCTCAGCCCTCATGGCAGACCGGCCTCTTCCCTCTCTTTGCCTGTCTTTAGTTTAAATCCTGAACTTCCTACTGATCTTATATTCGGCTCCTCCCACAAGGTGCTACATTTGCCAGTCTCCCTGGATCATTTACATTATCTTGGCTGCCATCTTTAGTCAGGGCAAGAGTTCCCAAGACACGCAGGCCCTGCCTCCCTGCCTCTTTTGCAGGCGCTGTACAAACCCCAGCCATATCAGAAGTCTGGACACATTATGAAAGACACACACTTTCTGCCTGGGACAGTACCACAGCTATTAGCTTGCCTTTTAGTTATGCAAAGGATCTTAATCCGTATCATTCACTTTCCCTATCCTCCAACCCCCAAACATGTGCTGTGGCTTATTCTGGTGGACTCTTGCTTTGCACCCTGTTTTAATTTTCTAGGGCTCAAATACTAACCAAAAATTTTTAGTTGTATGAATTTGGACAAGTTATTTGAACACACTAAAGTTTAGTTTCCCTGTCTCTAAAAATGAGATATTCACCATTCCAGTTTGAAAAGATTTGATATGTCTAAAACGCATACAACAGTACCTCACCCATAATTCAGTGCTATGTAAGTGTTTACTATTTATTATCTTATGGTTTTTTTATATATTATGGTTGAGCTCCCAGAGGCAAGGGCTATAAATTATTTATTTTTGTGTAAAAACAATACGAACTCAAGTAATATTTGCTGAATATATGTATGTGTCCTAAATTCAGATAAGAATTCTTTGGGTTTGAATTTCCTTTGATGAATCTGAATGTTTGTGAGCTGTCAAGAGTTAAAATTATTCAATTTGTCTATGCTTATTTAGTCATCTGTGCAATATTTACTGAGTACTTGTTATAAGCAAAATATAGTGGTAGAACCAGTGGGAGGCAAAGTATACACCCTTTGGTTTCAAAATACACAATGTTGGTAGATACTAAGTATGCAATGAAAGCAAAACAGTACAACATTGTGCAAAGAATATGTATTTTTGTCTCAAAAAGACCTGAATTTCTTTAGTGCTGCAACTTCTAAGTTATTATATACAGTATTATTTAAGCACCTCAGTTTTCCTAAATTAAAAAAAAAATTCTAACAATATCATATCAACTTATAGTGCAGGCAAAGGAGATAATATGCTTTAAAAAAAAAAAAAAAGGCCTAACATTGTGTGACAAAAACATAACCACTCAATAAATATTAGTTCTTTTCTCCAAGTCAAATCAAAGACATTCTTTAAATAGCAAATTTAGGTAATTTAAAAAGTTAACTGGATAGTAAAACAAATTATACAGGCAGGTGTGAAGCTTTACCTTTGTGTTCATTTGTTCATTCAAAACACAATGATTGGGTTTCTACCTTATACAAGGTACTACAGCGGGTGCTCGGAGAAGTAGGGAATTAATGGGATGTGGCTTTTACCTCTAAATGGCATATAGTGTAATGCGTAAGTCCTGGCATATTTATAAATAACTATGGTGAATACTATATGTGTATTATAACATGCTTTGAGGTTCTTGAGGTGTGAGGGGACATTTTTGTCCTGAAGACTCTGGAGGACTCTATGGGGTATGGTGCAAGCTAAGCTTAAAAGGCAGATAGGGTTTTGAAAGATTAGCTTAGAATTTGTATATTCCTGTTAGGAAAAAATAGCAGAGACATGAAAAAGTATATCACGTGTTCAGACAATAATGAGAAATAGAGTTTTAGCAGAATATAGGGTATGTTTAGGACACTTTATGAGACAAATCCTGAATGAAAGCTGGGGTTAGCTTAATGAGGGCGAGATATTCAAGAAATGTGCATTTATTGGTAGATAACAGGGAGTCGCTGGGAAAAAAATGAACAGAGAAGTAACACAGATGACACGGTCAGATTTGTACTTTCAAAAGTTTGAAATGATGGCTTAGATTTTAGAATAGATTGAAGAAGTGTCTAGGGATGCTAATACTAGGTTGTTCAGATAGAAATAGATAATTCTGAATGAGGATAATGATCACAGATTAGAAAAAATGTCAGCTGGAAAGGATTGGCTACTATCAGTATTATCTCAAAATATATAAATGTTTAGAAAAAGGAAGGAAAATTGGAACTAACTTTTCTCAGTACCTATACTTTCAGCATAGATGTCATTGCGCACGGGTAGCACTGGGCACTTGACGTATTGCTCTTCTCTAATCTTTATAGCATAGATCGAGACAGATTATGTTTTCAGGTAAATGTCATTTGTCCCTTGAGAAGCTACAAAATACAGTAGCCAAACTAAGCTGTTCTTAATAAGAGTTTAATTGAAACTATATTTATTAGAGTTCCTCTATCTAGTCATTGCCAATATACAGTCAGTCTGGAAAAGCAACTAAAACTGACCTGATTCAGATAGATAAGCATTCTTCAGGGAAGCAAGTTGCCATGTTGAAAAGGTCTATGTGGCAAGGAACTTATGGTAACTTCTGGCCAAAAGTCAATAAGGAACAGAGACCCTTAGTCCAATAGTCCATGAGGGGCTGAATTCTTCCAACAGCCCTGTGAGTAAGCTTGGAAATGGACCCTTCTCCCGTTGAACCTTCAGCTGAGGCTACGGCCACAGCCAACATCGTGACTGCAGCTGCGTGAGAGGCCCTGAGAGAGAGGACACCAGCAAACAGCTCCCAGATTCCCGACCCTCAGACACTGTGAGATAAACAACGTATGGGTTTTAAGCTGCTATTTGGGGGGGCAACATATTACACAGTGATTAACTAATACAGTGTGTATTTAATTCATATTCTGAAATTCTAAAAAGATAGATCTGTTTGCATAATATTATTTAAGAATATAGTATGAACTGGTAGGACTGATCCCCTTTGAATCCCAAATCCTTTATTACAATTTTGTTGTTTCTTCCGGAAGTGTCTCCATTTATTGTCTCTGAACCTTTCACTTCTCATCTCTTTAAATATATGCTTGCCAAAGCTACGTATTGGGTTGTCTTTCAAATTCAGGAAGCAATGCTAAGTTATGCAACGTTAATTAGGATATTCTTTCTTAAATAAAAAGCTTTAAATTTAAGTATAAATTTACATTTGAGTATGGGTGTAGAGTTGAGTGAGAAATATACAATAGACATCCAAGAAACATTGGTAAAGTATGCATCCAACAAGCAACTCAAAGACGTGTTGCTGTAGAGTGTGTATGTGGTATTTTTTTCTATTTATATATTTTATCCCTGAATATCTATATCTGAAGGTTAGCAAGAAAAAGTTGGAGTGAAGGAAGGGAATCAGAATCATCTAAAGTGACACTGAGACACATAGGTTGTTTCATTTTCAAAGAAGAAAATAATTGGAAAGTGAGAATCTGTTTTAAAAATCTTACACTGCCTCTTTCTTTTTTTTAAGATTTTATTTATTTATTTTTAGAGAGAGGGGAAGAGAAGGAGAAAGAGAGGGAGAGAAACATCAGTGTGTGGTTGCCTCTTGTGTGCCTCCTACTGGGGACCTGGCCTGCAACCCAGGAACGTACCCTGACTGGGAATTGAACTGGCAACCCCTTGGTTCGAAGGCCTGCACTCAATCCATAGAGTTATATCAGTCAGGGCTAACTTTCTAAGACATGGTGTTGTACTCTGCATATACGAACTATTTTTAAAAAGCCATGTAGAAAACAACAGCCTTTCTCTACAACTTTACTATAGTGTAATGTAACTCCATGATTTCTATGTCCTCTAAATAAAGACATCTGTGGCACTATTGGGTCCTTTCCAGTATCAACCTGACAGTCTTTACGATATTGGCATTTCTTCCAGCAACTTGGAAAGTGTTCTTTACCAGGAAGACTGTATTCCCTTAGGAAGCACCATTTCTGACTGTGTTCTCTAAGTTGGAAAGACTTTGGTCTACACATGCTTCAATTCACAGGAACATGAACGCCGGTATTTTGAAAGCAAGAAGAGCGCGTGTGTAGTGGCTAACTTGTTTTTTCTCCCTCAGACCAAAATCTCAAGGTTGCTTTCAAGAGGTACAGATTGTTCTGGCAACAAAATCTCAGAAATCTCATGTGCCTGATCTATTTTTAATTTTCCCTTTATACATTCCAATGTGAAAGAGAAAGGAGGATTTTAAATGAGTAATTTGCGACACTGTACATAGTGCAGTGCAGATTTGGTGGGAAAGTGTTTCTTTTGAAATTTTTCATACAAAGTATAGAAGAAATTACTAATCTGTAAAGTCATACATATAAAAGCTGCATAAGAATGCGGAAATGTGGTTACATCTTTTTCTCATGCCAATACATTGGGATTATTATCTGTTTCATAACAAACAGGAATCTGGTTACTCAAAGAGAAAGCATACATAATATCACTTAGCATGAAGGCCTCTTTGTGGTAGGGTGAATATGCAAATCTGATTTCTAGAGAAAGTTATTCATGTTTAATCAATGGCACAATTATGGAGGGCAGAGTTCTTGACAAACAAGTATATATGGTAATAGACATATCTTTGTTGTTCAACTTCAGTAAATATTCTTCAGCAGTCAATTGGCACCTAATTAACAAATAATTAGAGTCTCAAAGGATATAAATTTACATTACTTGCATTAGTTAACTCAGTGACTTTAATACTTTGCTCTTACTAGCCTTCCACTTAGGAATTTTACTACATTTATTCCTCTTGCCAAGTGAAATATCAGGGAGCTAAGAATTATTAGAGCATTCTAATTGAAATTTGAAAACTAATTAGAAAGTGTGTTCTTATTTAGGAGCTGCTGAACTAAAAAGTCTGAAGCGAAAATAAATCACTATATTTATACTGTAGCTGTCATATATTCTTAAAATTAAATCCAAATGTGAGACTTGATTTACAACACAACTAAAAATATATACCAAAGCACTTTAAACTTCTTCAAAAAAGTTGTGAAGATATTTTTGAAACTAAATAGAAATAAAATCTGCTTTTCCTGGGACAACCTAACAAGTAAAATAGCAAGTAGTAGAATGTTAACAACATTAGCTGGAAAATATGGTAACACTGGCCAATATCAACAATTTCATTCACAGGAATTGCATGGGATTAAAGTTTGCAAAGAAAGACTTGGCAGGCAAAATAATTAAACTCTTTCCAGAAATCAACTGACAAAGAAAACACAAACACGTACACACGCAGTCGAGAAAACCGTGGTATCGGTGGGATCTCCCCAAACCTCACACAACGATATGTGAGACTAAAGACAGTATTTCAGATTCTGTGACTATTTGCTTATATATTAAAAAATATGCAGTCATACACTGTATAATGACATTTTGGTCAATAAGGGACTGCTTATGATATGGTGGTCCCATAAGATTATAATGGAGCTTAAAATTTCCTATCTAGTGACACCGTAGATACTGTGAGGCTATAGCACAGCACATGCATGCACTTGTGGTGATGCGGGTGTGCACAGACCTACTGTGTGCTGCCCGTCCTATACAAGTGTGGCACATACAATTATGTGCACAGTGCATAATACTTGATAATGATAATAAACAACTACATTACTAGCTTATGTATTTATTGTATGACGCTTTTATTGTTCTTTTATAGTGTTCTCTTCCTCCTTATATCTAAAAACATTTGCTGTAAAACAGTACGCTGCGTTACTCAGGCAGCAGCCTCATACATCTTGTGTTTATTGAGTCTCTTGATTGCATCGTTCTTTCCTGCGTTTGATTTGACCTCATGTTGTTTGTTCATGATGGCAGCTACATGTACAAAACCCTCTGTTGATGTTGCCATTAAAAGGCCACATTGAGTGATTCACCTGGAAACAAAGTTCAAAGTGATTTAGGAACAACAGAGGTGGGAAATCAGTAACGGTTATTGCTTGCCAGTCAGGCATGTCCCTTTTCACCATAGCTCTGATCTTGAAGAACAAGAACGAAGTGGTGGAAGCTGTTAAAGGATCTTCTTCATGGAAAGCGAGGAGACAAACAAGTATCTGAAAAGGGACTATGTCAGACCTGGAAGGACCTAATGGCCCAGACTAAAACCAGACACAGAAGCCCATCCTTCTGAGCACCATTATGATCACAGCCAACACAGAAAGTTTGTGAGGGCGAAAGAAAAGATTGGACCTGATTATGATTCTGAACTTCCTACTAGTTCTGGGTGGTTTAAACAATTTAAGAATCATTATTTTTCATACGATGAGAAAGTAAGTAACGAGTCTGGGAGTGTAGAAAGTATAAATAAGCTGATTATGGAGGGAAAATACTTGCCAGAGTAAATATTCAATACTGATGAAATCTCTCTAATCTGAAAATGGAGCCCTGAAAGGATCTTTATCCCTAAAAAGGACAATTCAATGCCAGGTTTCCAAGATCTGAAGGACAGGCTAATAGTCTTGCTCGGGCCGATGTTGCAGGCTGCACAATGAAACTCTTTGTGATCTGGTACAATGAGAATCCCAGACCTCTCAGAACCTCAGTCAGCACACACTGCTGCTGTACACAGGAGCAATAAGAAATCACGATGCTCCAGTGCTTCTTCCAAGATGCCCTCCTGAATTCCTATGCCAGCAAAATAGAGTACTATTTGGAGAATAATATAAATGTCCAGATTTTGCTTATTATTGATTGTGTTCCAGGAAATCATCTCTTTTTGGTGATCTTCATTCCCTATATCAGAATTTTCTTTCTCTGTCTAAACACTGTCTGTTTAATTCAACCAATGAACTAAGGAGTTATAGTAGCTTTTAAGGCCTATGACCTGAGGAGGGCCTTTGCTCAGATGGTAGCTGCAACTGAGGAGACACTAATGCAATTCTAGAAGGATTACCCCATCTGTAACTTCATCCCAAACCTTGCTTAGGCTTGGGGCAATGTCACCAAGGAGTATGTGAATAGTACCTGGAAGAAGTCACTCACAAAGTTTGTCCTTGACTTTAAAATTTTGCCAAGATTAAGGAGGCTGCAAAACTCATGGCTGTGGCTGAGATGGCAAACAACTTTACCCTGGGTGTGGGTGAGGATGAAGTTTGTGAGCCCCCAGAGGCCCTTCTGAGGAACTGACTCATGAGGAGCTGTTAGAACCGGAATAAAAACACATAGCAGAAGAGGAGGCAAGCGAGGAGAAAATTGCAGGAGAAGAAAAAGCACCTCCAAAAAACTCACAGTGAAGGGTTAGCAGAAGCTTTTGCAGACCTCAACAAACTCCTTAAAAATTTGAAAACAGGGGCCCTAACACTGAAAAGTTTTCATTCATAGAGGGAAATGTCCATGGTGCATTATCTGCTTATAAGCAAATATATGATTTAAAAAGATATAGAGGTAGAAAACAGTAATACTGAAGACCTTGACCCTGTGTAGCCTTGGGCTAATATGCATTTGTGTCTTAGTTTTTAACAAAAATTAAAAAATAAATAATATATGTTTATGGATTTAGTGTAGCCTAAGTGTACAGTGGTTATAAAGTCTATAGTGATGCACGGTCATGTTCTTGGCCTTCTCCTTCAGTCACTACTCAGTGACTCACCCAGAGCAGCATTTGCTCACGCTCGCTAGCTCCATTCATGCTGAGCACCCTACACGGGTCTACCATTTTTTATCCCAATGCACATATTTTTACTACATCTTTTCTATGTTCAGACACACACATATTTACCATTGTGGTACAATTGTCTACACTGCATGGCCCAGGATGGCTATGGATGTGACCCAACCCAAAATCATAAACTTACTTAGAAACTTTTTTTTGCTCATCAGTTTTCATTCATTTTTGTGCATTTAATGTGTGGCCCAAGACAACTCTGCTTCTTCCAGTGTGGCCAAACACGACAAAAGTCTGGGCACCACTGGACAGTGTTCCGAACAGCAACATGCGGCACAGGTTTGCAGCCTGTGAGCAGCAGGCTGTGCCACGTGGCCTGGGTGTGCCGCAGGCTACACCGGCAAGGTCTGTGTACGTGTACTTCATGATGTTCACACAACAAAATCACCTGGTAATGCATTTCTCAGAAAATATCCCTATCAGTAGGTGACTCATGACCGTGGAAATATATGAAAAAAACACAACATTTATATTTTACAACATAGGGAGTTATCCCTTGGGAGTTAGTTTGAAGATGCTCATCATTTGAATGTAATAAAACCTTCCAAACCCCCACAACTATGAAAGATCAGTGTATTTGTTTTCACATATAATGTTCAAAGTCACTTGGAAAAGGACTGAACCTCTTCCTCCAATCTATAGCCACTCTCCATTTCCCTAAAAGCAACAAAGTGCCTCAGTCATTTCCTTCTGCCCAGGTTATATTGAGCATTCATTCATTCCAGTCAACAAATACTCATTGAAAGACAACTTCTTTGTCACAGGGACTATTCAGTGAATAAAACCCACAGAATTCTCTGACCCAGTGAAGCCTACATCCTACTGGAAAGGAGAAGGTATAACCGTAGGCTTTCCAAAATAGCACTTATTCATTCAATCATTCATTCACAAGGAGATGGCAGGTATTCGAGCTGCAGCGGGACCTTCAGTTGGACAGATAGACAACAAATAATTAAAAATGGATACAATCAGATAGAAGACACCCTCCCTTACTCTGAAAATGGTATGATCTCAGAGCTTTTCTATCATTACCCACATGTGTCAATGAGTTTGTGGTTTTCCACATTATAGGAAAAGTGATGCAAAGTTATCTTGGGTAGCTCACGACATCCTATTTTTGTCCCTGAAGAGAGTTTTTAGTTCAAAATGAAATGCTGTGTAAAATCAGAATTGCATAGCTGCAGTCAAATCAATTGCCTGAGCAATCTGAAGGGCAAAAGTCAGGTTGGGCAGCAGCTGCAGAGGGAGACAAGGAGAAGCAGCTAGGTGCACTCCTGGAGTCTGGGCAAAGTGACTGTGGTCCTGTGGGGTGAAGAGAACTGCTGGAGGCAAAGCAGGCCTCACCAGAGAAGCTAGAGGTATTTACAGGATGCCTGGGGAGTGAGGGTGGCTTAGGCAGTAGTTGAAGAAGATGAGTAACTGCATCTGGAGAACTGCAGGTAAGATATCCTGTCCGCAGGCATGGAGAGATGCAGAAGAACCTGGTAAATTGTCAAGACTGTAGCACTTGGTACAGGTAGAGCTGTCCCCTAACTTTCAAGTTAGAACTGGCCTGTGACATTATTTCATCTCACTCCCTGCACTCTCTCCTCCCTCGATGGACCAAGGGCTGGAAGAGAGAGGAAAAGAGAGATAGCCATTGTCCGCGGTGAAAGAGAGAAGGTGAAGGTGACTGTTTCCCCTTTCCTGGGTGAGTGCTGGTCTTCCATCCGAAGGAGGTCCAGACTCAGGGCATGGGTGTGTGTGAATGTGTGTGTGTGTGAGTGTGTTGCTGTTTCAAGAGTAAACCACATTCAAATTATTGACTATTGCAATACAAGGCACTAAGCATTTAAGTTACTGACTTAAGGACCTTGACGTTTTTTTTTTTTAAATGGCGTCTTGTTTTCTTTCATTCTTCAAGATGTATATCCACCATGTAATGGATTGTTTGACTTCATTCCCAATACATAGGAGCAGTCAGACTATCTCAGCACACAAGTTCCTCCTAGAAAGAAAGGAACACAGCTATTCCATTTCACTAAATGATGCCCCTGTGGCCTGAAATGGTGACTGTGCCTTCTGAAATACCCAGTATCTGCCCTGGCAGCATCTGGTTGATGACGGTTGGCGTGCATACAGTTAGAAACAAAATTGCTGATACATTAATTTAGTGTGTCATCATGGTCGATACTGATCGCTTCAGCAAACTGATCATGCAGTAAATTGTATTGATCTTCCAGGGGACCAGTGAAAGATTCTACAGGAGAGGGTTTCAATCATTTTTTGTAAGTACAGACAGAGGCTTAGCTTCCAACTTCAGGAAACTCAGAAAACCTCTGCTGCATTTTCCAATCACAGATACTATTCATGAATATTTTAATAAGTATCTCGACTTTAAATTCATACATTATTTATATAAATTTAAAAAGTAGTGTGTAATTATAACAAACAATATGATCTCTTTGAAGCTAAGCTCTCGTCGCTGACACCTTTGAATAAGCACCCGTTAACTCTTGTACAGAAGCCCAAAGAAGGTGAGACTATCACTTGGCGAGAACTGCCAAGGAATTTCACTCAGACTCCCACATCCCCTGGAGAAATGCTGCATGACTTTGAGCTGACCTTGAAATTTATGTTCTGGCACAAATAGTCATTAAAGTGGGAACAGCTTGTGTAATGTCTTGATAGCAAACGGTACCCAGAAATGTGCTGGCAGTGGAAAGAATTTAAAATATCCAATTTAATTTTAATTCTGGGTGGAGAATGGCCTGTGATTTTGATAAGTAGTCACAAGTTGAATGCCAAGTCTAAAGGGAAAAGTTAGTCTTTGTGATCTTCTATGTGTACTTAAAACAGAGCCTAAAAGGAAGCTGATTGCTCTGATTTAGCTGTGAACAGCTGGTAGGCATGAAGGTAGTGCAGTAACGTTTATCAAGTCTCTGGTAAACTTATAAATTGGTCCCTTTTTTCTTACCTCTGTGGAGCAAAGGGAAGTAAACTTGAGCTTATCTGATAGCTGAATGGGGCACCACACCCAAATGTCATGGCCGCATATCTGAGCCTGAGGGCAATTTACACCCTCATTACACAAAGAATCATAAAATTTAAATTGGACCCAAGGTAATACAAGTTAATCTTTATCCCCTGAGTTCCCTGAAAATGTCGAGGCCATTATATGGTTTAGTATTTGGCTAGTATGGATTTATTCCACAGTATCTCGAGATATTTACGAAAATTTGGTTAATACATGATAAATAGTACATACAATAATGGAGTTTTAAGATTGTCTATATAACATGAATAATATTTATCTTTTAAAAATTTAAGTGGATTATTAGCCATAGATGAAAAGAAATGCCAGCTGAACTTGCTCCTCCCTCAGAGAGCACTGGGTCGTCGTTTCCATGAGTAGCAGAGGATCACCCACAGGAAAGACCCACTCAAGGGAAGGCACTCTGTCTTGTGGCCTGGAGTAAATATTAAGAGGAATCAATCAGGATCCATCTTTCTGATATTCCTGCTGAAAAGTGGTGAATCAGCCAGGTGGAAGCCAAAAGAAAGAATCATGAATGGACAGAGTGTAAGGAGCAACTTAACGGTCTAAATCGAGGGTGAACATCCGTGAATTCATGCCATTAAGAGCTCAAGAACCACTTTAAGTCTAAAATCTCTTCTACCTCTAACTTCCTTGTGACTCAGTACTATCCTTTGATTTTTTTTCTTGAAGAGATTTCTAAAAGTTCTTGGAGGAATTACTAGCAGCAAAGATACACCATAAAGATTAAGGCGGAAAGGTGAAGGAAAATCCTGTTGACCATTTTCTCTTGTTATGGAACTGCGTGCAGTTCGGTGTAAAGGAAGCTGAATATTATCTGACCCAGAATTTCCAGAACTTAGATCCATATGCCTGGCTTGCCAAGAATCGATTGATAAATTATAAGACAGGTTTTCTAGAACATATCTCGTGAGATTTAGCATCTCCTGGGTGGTTCCCAGAACTGTCTTCTTTAGACAACTCTAGGTAATTCTGATGTCTAGCATCAGTCAGGTTTGGGTCCTGATATTGTCAACTCATTTTGCAGATGAGAAGACTGAGTCATGTATCTTCAAATGTCAAGCTCCAAATGCAGAATTAATTTGTGGAAGAACCTGAGTAGCAGTAGCATCTCCTTGTTGGGAGTGCTTTTTTCAGACACCAATTTGTTTTTCTTGTAGATATTTGGTACCCATGTTAGCAGACTCAATGTAACTAACTGTCAAAGGACCAGTAGATCGGAACTCTGGTATGCATTAGTAGACTCTTCTATTGTACTGTGGTTCTACCCCTTACAAAGCTAAAAATAAAAGATGCCAGAATATATACACTCTCAAACAAATGCTACAAATAAATGTACTCTTGGTTTATGACACTTGGAAAGCATAAAGAATAATCTAGCAGACCCAGAATATGCCACAGAACATTGAATTTCATGTTAAATTTACAAAGGAATCCTAGATCTTAAAACACTTCTGTAAAAAAAATATTAACAAATGAATGTAAAACTATTATAAATTGGCGTTGTTCCCCTGGCTGGTGTAGTTCAGTGGATTGAGCGCGGGCTGGGAACCAAGCAGTCCCGGTTTGATTCCCAGTCAGGGCACATGCCTGGGTTGCAGGCCAGGTCCCTGTGAGGGCCATGTGAGAGGCAACCACACATTGCTGTTTCTCTCCCTCTCTTTCTCCCTCCCTTCTGCTCTCTCTAAAAATAAATAAAAATAAATCTTAAAAAAAAAATTGGTGTTGTTCTGCAATTATACCAAAACAAAATTAGGATATAAAGTTAGTTTAAAGCAAAAGTGAAATATTTATAATGGGGATATTCTCTAAATAAGCATCTCTTTATTTTCAATTTCAAAATATCTTTGTAAATATATTTTAACTGAAATCTATTTCTAATTTTTTAAATAGTTTGTCATCACAATTTATTGGCCTGTACATTAAATCTTTTATTCAATTTTTCTGATTAGTTACTTTCTTTATAATAGGTTCCCTTCCCCTCCTGCTAGGTGTATATGATTCAGTACATGTAGGTTGGTCTCTACCTTTCATATCACCTTGTCAGGGGCTTATTGAAGCATAGAAGAGAATGCAAGTTTAACTATAATAATAAAAGTTAAAGACTGGCACAAAGAAACAACAAGTATATCAGTAGCTGAAATTTTCTGTTGCTGTACTCATCAAAGAATTTTTGCATATTTGTTTGAAAAAGTTGCAAATAAATACAGGTGAAAATAAGCAAATGGAATAAAAATGTACCTAATGTGAATATTAACTGTTGGTGGAAAAAGAGAATTATTAGTCCCGCTTCTTCGCATTTTCCACAGAATGTGCACTGAATCATACTCACCTAAAAGGTGAGAAGTTTAAGAGAACAATTCAAATTCAAGCATTCGCTCTACTTTGTACTTCTTCCTCTTGAGGATAAAGCTGTGATTACTCTGGTTGGTTAGCACTTGATATTCACTGGGCAATGTTTTTAAACATTTTTTTTTAATAGTGGATAGGTCGTTCCTTCAAAGGGAAATGAATGAAGGTGGATGTCTCCCTGGTTCTTACTGGTGTAATTTTTATCCTGGTTTTCAGTGGCAGGTAGCAAGCTTTTGTGTATGCGTAGTATGTGGTGCAAAGTGTGTAAAACTTAGATACTAGGACAGGAAAGTTATCAATTTCAAAGTAACATGTACTCTCTTCTAGGCAATGTTCCAAATGTGTTACAAAAATAAAATCATTTAATTCTCACAATAACCCAATGAGGTATATACTAATGGTATTTTTACTTTACAGGTGAAGAAATTAAGCCAAAGTGATTTATCCAAGGTTTGAAAGGTAGAGTGTTGCAAAACGGAGTTTAAAACCCAGGCAGATTGGACTTTTAGAAAAGGTGGATTAGGAGCTCAGTGAAAACTCTCCCCCTGAAAAACAGATGTTAAAAAGGTGTTAAAATTAGTGAAAGAACCACTTGTTGTCTCTAGGAATTGATCTCTGGACTTATAACAAAATTGGAGGCATCCAAATTGAAGGACCTCTGGGAGAACAGTGACGCTCAGCATTCAGTAGGGGCTGCGACCCAACCCTGTTTCTCAGAGCAGTCACTCCAGGGGCCTCTGCAAACATTGTAGGCAATGTCTACATATTCCTCCACCTGCAGCTCCTGCTCCATGGGGACAGTCTGGACAGGACAGGTGGAGAAGAGCACTCAAATTCCCAGAGCTGCATGTCACTGTCCCTGGTGGATTTGCCGGCTGTGGACATCTATAGATGTCAAGTAGCCCAGCTGTAGGCCACAGATTTCTAACGGGTTGTGGCATTCATTCCTGTCCCCCTGCCCCAACTCCTCTCTGTGACACGCAGGCTCTGCCCAGAGGAAAGTGGGACATGTCAAAGAGTAGCAATGGCCTGTCCCCGCAACGTCTGAGGACTGAAATGCAGTGAGTGCTCATCTGGTAATACTGGTATTTAGAGAAAGTCAATCTCAATCACACTTGGACTGAATTGACTTCTTTTATAGTGTGCCTAGTGCGATTCAATCCACCAAGTATGCCTTTGAAATTATTCCCTGTGGGCTATCTCACTTGTTAGAATCATGAGAGAAGATCACATTTATTGACTCTTATTCCTTATTTTAATGTCAAATCACCATTAAAGCTTTCAGTCCAAGACAAATGAAATAGTTATATAGACTCACATATGTAGGCAAGAGCTTCATAAAATGAAACAAGAAAGGAAAATACTGACAAGGCTTAAAATATGCATTTTTTCTCAAAATAAATGCAGTGTTTGGAATAAAAAATGTCTGATTCTGCCACTTGGTAGAGCAGAAACTGATCTCACTACACTTCAGGTTTAATTTGGTTGATAACATTGTCATTGTGAAATTGGAAAGGAATTACATGTTTGTTTTTATCTGATGCACATTTTACTTAATGGCTATAAGTTATCTTAGCCAGTTCCAACAGTGTCTCCTAGCTACTTGTAACTTTGGGTGAACTAAGGTTCATAAACTACTTCATGATGTCACAATTAATAGCAACCTTAAATAGGGGTGAAAATATCACACGATCAAAGTAAATATATTTGCCAAATATTTCTCGACGTTCCTAATGTAGATGTTAAGAAACACACAGCTTGACTCTGTCCTCCAGTTTAATTAGGGTGAAAGTCTTTACAATGTCTTAGCCACTAGCTTTTTATTTAACAGGCCTTTGTAGTTGGATGTGGACATGAATAAACAGCAGCAAAGTTGAGTAAAAACTGACCTTATTTGAATGGTACAAGAAAGAGCACATGCTCTTTCATGTAACGTGAATATCAGAGAAACTATTCTGCAGACAGAGGTTGGGTGGTGAAATTGGGTGAATGGCAAGACAGACAGAAAACAAGGGGCTACAGAGAAGCTAGTGATACATGAAACAGTCATTTGTGACTAGAAGACATCGAAATAATTCTTAATTTAAAAAATTCACAAAAATATTGAGAAATTGGAAAACAGTTCGACAATTCCTCAAAAAGTTAATCATAGAATTTACCGTAAGACTTAAAAATTCCACTCGTAGGTATGTTCCAGAGAACTGAAAACAAGAGTTTAATAAAAAACACATAAATGCTTATCATAGCATTATATATAGTAGTTAGAAAGTGGAGACAACACAAATGTCCGTCAACTGATAAGTGGATAAACAAAGTGTGGCATGTCCATATAATGTCCATGGTAATGAAATACTGATTCATAACACAACATGGGTGAATCTTGAAAACTCAGAGAAACATTTTACTTCCTAGGCCACTAGCTTATTATAAAGAGACATAACTCAGAAGCAGCCTGGTGGAAAGGCTGCACTGGGCAAGGTGTGGGAGAAAGGGCATGAGGTGCCATGTTATCTGAATGTGCTGCTCTTCCTAAATTCCACATCTTCTCCAACCCAGAAGCTTTCTAAATACATTTTTTAACAGAGGCTTCATTACACAGACACAATTGATTTAGTCATTGGCCATTGATAATTAAACTTAATTTCCAGTTCTTCTCCCTTCCCAGGAGCGAACGGTGGTGCTGGACTGGAAGTTTTAAACTTCTAATCACGAGGCTGCTTCTCCCGACAGCCAGCCGAGTCCTTATGTGACCTAGGGGTTTTCCAAAGGCCACCTCATTAATATAAGAAAGATACCTTTATGGCTTCTTTTACTTATGAAATTTGAAGGGTTTTAGTAACTCTCTTCCAGGACCTGGGATGAAAACCAAATATATATTTCTTATTATAAATCACAATATCACACAGGCTTTATCATGGGCAGGCTGATGCCAGCATCTGATTCATCTCTGGTCCAAGGAAGGCTCTTTTTCCTGTTCCTTTTCCTGGTTCTCTCTTGTTGAACTTCTAGCTGGTCTACTGTTTCTCACGTTGCCAGAATTATCATGGCTACTCTTAATTACTCACCGTTAACATCTCTATTATTATATTGACAATATCTTTCGGCATGGACTTCCCCACTCTGTGTTCTAAATAAATTTAGTCTGCTTACAGAAAGCTACAGAATTCCTTGTACTTACAGTCTTGGCCTTCCCCGGGCAGGATCTTTACACACCACTGCAAGAAAGCTGGCGGTAGGGACAGTGGCCCCCTTGTCCTAGAGTGAAGCCCCTGGTCTGTGAGTGGATCACTGGGTGGGGATGGCAGTCCTTGATCTTCTTGGCTTGCCCCTCTTAAAGTGGAACTTACATTCTGTGATCCAGCTGGGGTGGAGGTCTATGGAGACCCAGTACTTTCAGCCTTCTATGCCTAAGATGGAGGATCCGCTGCACATGTGGGTGCTGGGTGGTGAAAGGGAGTATCAGTCCTCTCCACCATGTCTGCCTGGGACAGAGCTTCTGCAGCAGGGGCTGGGAGAATAAAAGGTGTCTGCTGCCTGTGTGGCCCTAGACTGGCAGTGGGAGACGCAGCTTAGTCCCTCCTGCTCGGAGTAGATCTGCACCTTACTGACCCTGGAGGGGTTGGGGTTGGGGGCAGGTCTTGAATGCCACAGGTTGTACCTGTTTCTCATTTACTGAATGTCCTTCTGACAATTTCCAGTGATTTTAAAGGGCTGTTTCTTTTTAAGTAGTTTTTATCAGTTAAACAATTTTTGTCACTAAGCTCTTCATATCGCTATTTCAAAAATCTCAATCTGTCTTTGTTTTTAAATAACAGAAACAAAAAAACCCAAACCAAAACCAACAAACAGCAAGAACAAAAACAAAAACAAATAGCAAACTGGTACGATCATGATTAAAGGTTTTGCATAGAAAGTTTTAAGCATTACATGTTCTATTCATTCAATGATGCTAAATTTATCTCTTGAAAAGGGCAAATATCTGTGTGGCTTACTTGAAGAAAAAATTTTAAGTAACAAATTATTATTCTAATTTTATCATGAAATATATAACAATAATAATTAAGTAGGATAAGTGCCTGAGAATTTCAGGCATATAAAAAGAAGTTTGACAAAAGGTTATCCAAACATATTGTATACTCTTGAATGATAAGGTTTAGTATTGCAAAACATATCAGTTTTCCCAAAATCAAACTGCAGTCTCATTGACATCACAAGATGATTTTTGTGGATCGTTATAAGCTGGTTCCAAAATTTATCATTACAAAATTTGTGAGAATAGCCCAAAAGCTGTGAATAAGAAGAACAATTGATGGAGGTTTTTTTAAATCTCATAATATAGAAAAACATATCAAAACCTACAGCATTAAACCAATGTGAATTAGTGAAGGACTAGATAGAACAATGCATCTGAATATAGATGCTGAAGATGAAATTCAAATTACTGGGCAAAAATTGAAAAATTTTCTAAATTAGATTGGGAAAACATTATCCATATAAAACAAACAAACAAAAAAATAAGAACCTTGTTGTGTTTTGAATATAAAATAAAGTCTAAATAGAAAAAAGAATAAATATAAAAGCCTCAAATTATAAACATATTGGAAGAAACTAGAAAAATAATTCTATAACATCAGGGAATGTGAAAGCCTTTAATAACAAAACAAATGTAAAATAAAAAAAATACTGATATAGTTAATTGCATATACATTAAAATTTTGTGTGACAAAACTTGCCATAAATAATTTTAGAAGCAAAGTGACAGAAAATAAGAGAAAAAATTCATCTATATAAACTATAAAAAGACTATATAAAGATTACTTACAAATCTATAAAAACTATTTTATATAATAAGGAAAAGGGCAAATAGACGAGAAAAAATTTCACAAAATAGCAATTAGAAGAAGACATTATCTAGTAACTATAGAAGAAGATCCTCCACTGCACTATTAAACAGGAAAATTCCAAATGAAACAAATTATGTTTAGTTTTAGCCAAAGTGAAAAACACAATTTCTAGTAATGATATGGAGTTAACATTCTACTCTCAGCTCTTAAATCACTTCCTCAAAGAGGTTCCCTCTATATCCTGTACAATTCTCAACAGTGCCCTACACTTTTCCTTTAATATTGTTTTTCATAATAAATAAGATATTTATGGGTACGGTTATTTGTTCAGCACCTATCTTCTCCACTGACCTACAAGCCGCAGGATGTCAGAATCTATGCTTTGTTCTTTACTTCTCAACATCTACCCAGTGCCTGGTATATGGTGAATATGAATATTGGTTGAATGAATAAGTGAATGAAGAAATGAAAGAATGAATACTGACAGATACATGCAGATAACTGAATTTAATATTTGCATTCATTTTGTTCTCAGTTCTCCATCAAAGAATTTCAAGTTAAATCTCTTAGGAGATTTCTTTCATTAAGATGGCATCTCTTGGACATTAAAAAAATGAAATGACATTAAAAAAATGAGATTAAGTATATATTTTGTTTAGATTATTTTCCTTATATTTTTATCATTATATACCCAACTATAATCCTCCTATAAAAATGTAATGTATTGAGTAACAAGGTCTGGTTTTGGTGCTATTTTCTTAAAACTTGAAGGGAAAAAAATCCAAGATACTATTGACCTCTCACAACCTTTAACTAGTAGAAGGTATTTCCTCTCTTTTACAGATGAAGTCACCTCTTCAACTAACAATAATAGAACTGGAGGTCTTAATTGGCTTGGGATGATAAAACTAGATATCATGGACTGGGTGGCTTAAACATTAATTTCTCACAGTTCTGGAAGCTGGAAGTCAGAACCAAAGCACCAGCGGATGCGGTGTCTGGTGAAGACCTGCCTCCTGGCTTGAGGATGGCTATTTTTGTGTGTTGTATCCTCACATGGCTGAGAGAAGGCTAGCACTCATATCATTTTTTTAAGGATATGAATCCCATTCATGAAGAGTCCACTCTCGTAACTTAATGACCTCCCAAGGTCCCGACCTCCTACTATCGTCACATTGGGAATTAATCTTCAACATAAGAATTTTTGAGGAACATCAAATACTCACTCCATAGCAGTAGGATTTGCCCAATGCCTCCCTCCCTCCACTTGCAGTTACAGGGTGTCACAATATAAAGCATAGATTTGGAACTTATCGCCAGGTAGCTAGGCCCAAACCCAAATGTCAACATTTATATTCATCAACATAATGCTTTTTGCTAGTACTTGTCATTTTCCCAGGATGCCTATCAGAGCAGGTGCTGAGGCCACATTTTCTTAGTGGCTATGGGGAACTATGTACCCAAGTGTAGACTGCGTGGATAGTTCCAACTTTTCAGTGGTACATCTGTAACCATAAGGACAGGTGATGGTCACCTACTGTATCTCACTCTAGCTTGTGCACTGGTGCCTCTCAGTTCCACCTTTTACTTTAGCCAAGGCTTGTGGCAGCCAATTCCAGCACAGGTGTCAACCAACTGAGGCTCCTCTGAAACCAAGGTACAGGGCACTTATGGGATCCCTCTGGACACTCAAGCATGGATAACTCAAAAGCAGGGGTATTTGATGAATAAATGCTTCTGGCTTTGGTCCCCTCGAGGAAACTTTAATGACATTATTTCACAAATCCATCAAAAGGTCCCGATGGACTTGAACACCGGTGGGTGTCAGCAATGCCCAACAGGATAATCAATCCTTTTTAAACTGTCTTTCCTTTCCTCCATGTTTTACGCCCCTGGTTCCTTATTCTGGCTCCGTGGGATCACTTCCTAAATACACCACCAGCATGGAAGCTTTTCAGACTCTGACACCAAAATATGGCGATGCGGACAGGGTAGGAAAGGGTTTGGCATGCTGGAGGAGAGGTCTGGATACTTCTACATTTAAATACTGCTGTTTTGACCCTGAAGGGTAGTTTCATGGTGTGTCCCCAGCTTCTAGTCAGAAAAATGTGTTTAGTGTTGATTGTTTATTTCGCCCTTGGCTTTTATATTTTATTTAGGAATAGATGTCACTTTCTTGCTTGCACAGTTCTCAACTTTTTTACTTTATACAGATTATTAGACTCATACATAAAAGCCCTGAAGATGAAATTATGGAAGGTAGATAAGGAAAAAGACTAGCCACTAGAATAACTGAATGACTGTAAATATCAGCCTAAAGAATGTGAGATTTATCCCTATGGAATGGTAAACCACCAATTGTTTTTCTGAAATGGAGTAACTTTTAATAGATACATTTAATTAGGTTAGATGTTGAAGGTGAGTTGATTTAATAAATTATAAGTCCAGACATCACATTAACAAGGGATGGGCCTTCCAGTTTTAGTTTCAGTTTCAGTTTCTGATGTAATTGTTCATAATATATAGTCTAATGTCATACCCAACTTAAATATACTGTAATATTTAACTAAATTTTCCTTTGGTTGTACATATTTTTATATTTTTTGTTTTATATAACATACAGGGTCTGACATAAATAACACCTCTTTTTTATTATAAAGTCATAATCATGTAATTCTGTAACATAACAATATAACACTCAAGCACTCCAAATGACATTTTAGGTGAAATGTTCAAATTTAAACTATAAATTATTACACCCTTAGTATTACCCTACGAACCACACTCAAACAGGCCTTACTTCTGCCGGACCCTGTCTGTACATTTGTCAGTTCTGTTAGTGTCTTTATTTTTTTGTTATGAAAGTAAGCTTGCCATGAAGATTACTTTTCTATATTTAAGCAGTTAACTTGCACAAAGGGCCAGGCTAACAGTATTGTAATAATTATAGCATTGTAATAGTAATTATGTTTGAATGCATATTGAATATTTTCCAGTTGTTGCCTAAAATTCAAAGGCAAATTATATTTGGAACTTCAATAAGCAAACATTACTCTATCATAAGTTTGAAATAGATCCTTTCATTTTCTGAGACTTAAGAGCTAGGATGCTAAACCTGTTATGCTAAATACTGCATTCTGTACTCCATTTGGACTTTGATTTGGATTTAAAATTCAGAATCACTTCCATCATTTCTATCCTTGTGAGTGTGTGCCTGTGGGGATATTAAAATAGAGAAAGAGCTACTTGGAGAGATGAAATGATTGAATTTGATGCCTAAGGCCAGAAACCTCATTTTGCTTATGTTAATATGTACAACTTTCTACACTCCAATTCATGGCTAGTAAATGCTTTTTTCTTGATTTTGTAAAATTTAGCATCGTATATCCTAGTTGAGAACCTTATTTCTTTTGTTGCAAATTGTGCTAGAAACCAATCCCAATCTAGTTTCTATTAGCATAGCCCAATTATGAAACGGTTACACACGACTATAGAAAATCTAAACCCATGTGCTGCTTTCTGTAATGCCACTGTATTTAAGGTTGCTGATTGAAGTTATTACAATCTTAGGTGAATCAGTAATTAACTTAGCACAGAGAGAGTCTATAAAGATAGAACCATAAGACCTGAGAAGCATTTTTAAAGAAGACTTTTGATAAATATCCAGAGAGGATATAAACTTTCTCAAAGAAGTACAAATACCCTCAGTGTGCCACTATGACATGGTAATGTTAGGAAGGCAACATTTATTTATATTATCTTTAAATTAACTGATTAACTTATCCATTTAAAGAAATCTTTATTGAACAACAACTTCTTGGCATTTCAATATGAATAATATTGTCTCAGACCGAGGTGAGCTCAGAGTACTAGGTGGGGTTGGGAAGAGAGCAGAGAAATTTAGAAATATACAATTGCAATTCAAAATAATAAATACTGTGATGGATATACTTACAAATGATTATAAAAACATGTAGAATAGAATGAATGCCTGAGTCCATTATAAACAAAGCTTTCCAAAGAGAGTAGACACCTTGGGAAGAGTCCACTGGTAGAGAACTGGGGTCAGATCATCATGGACCTGAGAACAGTGCTGTGTAAGCTAAGATTCTCCACAGAGTATGTCAAATTTTAGTTATAGGGGGCAAGGGGAAGGTAGTGACCAGGGCAGAAGGCTAGAGAGTGACAGGCAGGGAATGACCACAGATAGGTAGTTATGCCTATAACTTGGGTAGTTATGTATTATGTACGACCTTATATGTCATGCTGTAGTGTTTAGGTTTATAAGCAGAAGCTGATTTAATGAGATTTGTGCTTTAAATAAATAATTGATGAGGTAATGTGAAGGAGAAACTAGTGATGGGTGTAGTAAGGCTGAAGTAATTGTTTAGTTGAGACTGCATTTGAACTAAGCTCTCAGCAGTGGAAGTATAGCAGTGACAGCATCCTCTGGGCTTCCTAACTGATGAATCACAGAAAGAAATGAAAACGGGAGGGTCTGAGGTGATGCCTGGCCTTTTCCTGCTGTCGGTGACGCGGTCAATGAAAGCATAGACAGCAGAGGACAGAGCTTGCGAAATAGTGAGCTTTCAAAATATTTAAAAGCAACATTTGTTGTTCCTAAACCTCTTTAATAAACATAAAATTATATAAAGTAATATTATAACATTGCAATTTTGGGGTGTGTAACAGAATAAGAGAGAACACGTATAATCACAGTACCACAGAAAGGGGAGAGAGGGATAGAGTTATAGAGGAGTAACACTTGTAGATCACACTGAAATTAGTGTAAATCTAAAGCAGATTCTGATCAATCAATATGTACATGGCAAGTTCTAGAGCAACCACTAAGGAATAATTTTTTAATTTAGTAAAACAATAATCAAAGGAATTAAAATTTTATACTAGACAATGTTCACTTAGTGCAGAAGAAAGCAGTGAAAGAGGACTAGAGTAGCTAAGCTATCATAAGAGATGTAGGAAAATGTCAAATGAGCAATGCCAATTCAGCAATATCACTAATTACACAAAATATGAATGGATTCCACCAAAAGGCAGAGTTTGTCAGGTGGGATAAAAAACAATATCTAACTACATTATTTCTATAGAAAGCACCATTTAGATTCAACAACATAAGTTGAAGTGAAAGAATGCAAAAATATGTACCCTATAAGTTATAACTTTATGAGAGCTGTGGTAGCTCTAGTAATGTCAGACAAAATAGATTTCACATAAACATGTTTATAGATAATAAATAATTTTATAATGATCACAGATTAAATCCATTCAGCAGCAAATACCATATTCTGAACCATAAGATGAGTCTTAATAAGTTTAAGAGGATTGAGATAATAGAAATAACAGCTTTGACCATAAAAGAATTAATGAAGAAATCAACAGAATCTTATAAAATAGTCAAACAGTTGAAAGTTAAGCAACATATTACTACATAATCCATGGATTACAGAAAAAAACTCAAAGTGAATTAGAAAAAAATAATTAATATATCATATCATGATGCTCTTTAAACAAAAAGTTACAAAGCATACTAAAAGGAAAGGAAAAACACAGTCTAAATACATAAAGTAGGCATTAAAATGGGACTCAGATATACCATATATTTTGAAATTATCAGATAGAAAATGTATTAATCATATTAAACACATGATTAAAACATTAAGAATTCTAATGGAAAAAATTAACAACATGCAAGAACAGATGGCTAATGTAAGCAAGATGGAAATGTTAAGAAATAATCAGAAAGAAATGCTAGAAAACAAAAGCATGGTAAGATAAATAAAGATCGCCTTTGATGGGCTCCTTAATAGATTGGACCCAGCTGTGGAAAGAATCAGTAAACTTGAGGCTATGATATCGAAAACTGCCACATTAAAAGGCAAAGGAAAAAAGGAATAATTACAAAAGGTTTACTATACATGTAATTGGAATGTCAGAGGTCAAGAAAGAAAGGAGAAAAGAGATAATTGAAATAATAATATATTCAAGTTTTCCATATTAATAACAGACATAAAACTGTAGATGCAGGAATTCAAAGAACACCAAGCAGGATAAATATAATAAATACCTAAATACAGCTGGGTCTATCAAATCAAACTGCAGAAAACCAAAGACAAAGGGAAAACATGAAAAGAAGCAGAGAAAAAACAAACACTTTACCTATAAAGTAATAGAATAAGAATTACATTGGATTTCTCCTCAAAAACCATATACGCGAGGAGAAAGTTAAGTACAAATTTTAAGGAGTTGAAAAAACTCTAACATATACAAAGATATATGTATATATTATTCTATTTTCTTATATAGGAGATAGGTAACAGACTGAGTGAGTAGAGAAACAGATCTGCATCAAATCTTTTATTACGCTTGAACATTCCTCTGCAGAAACTATTCAGATGATGCAGAAGGCCGCAGCTGTGGGCAACTGGTGATGGGCAGCTTCATCACAACAATGCACCCACTCATGCATCAAGTCCGTGCAGAGATTTTTGGTGAAACATCAAATCAGCCAGGGTACTCAGCCCAATTACAACCCAGATTTGTTGCCCTGTGACTTCTGGCTTTTCCCAAAACTAAAATAACCTTTGAAAAGGAGGACTTCAGACCATGAGTGACATTCAGGAATATATGACAGAGTAGCTGATAAAAATTGAGAGAATGTGTGAGGTCCCAAGGCGCCTACTTTGAAGGGGACTGAGGGGTCATTTTGCTATATACAATGTTTCTTGTTTCCTATGTTTTCTTCAATAAATGTCTCTATTTTTCATAAAAAAGAAAAAATCTAGAATTCTATGTAAAATAAAATTATCCTTCAAATGTGTAGGAGAAATATGAATTTTCTCAGACAAACAAAGCTGAGGGAACACATTGCCAAAAGTCTATCTATCTTGCAAAATATGTTAAAATAAGTTATTTTGGGAGAAATAAATATATATGTCAGAATCTTAGAGCCAAAAATGAGAGAGCATCAAATGAGGAATGAATGAAGGTAAAATAAGATAACAAATCTTGTATTTTTCTTATTCTTAATTGATCTAATAGATAACTGTTTTGTCCCAAATGAAAATGGTAAAAATGCATTGGATGATTATAGTATATAGCTAAGGGAAATGAATGATAGGGATGTTAAAGGGATGAGGAGAAAAAATTGTGAATATAAAAAGGTACCTGCATTACCCATGAAATGGTATTGTGTTATGTGAAAGTGGACTTAGGTTAATGGTAACTGTGTATTGCAGCCTCTAAGAAATGAATAATTTTTTTCCCAAAAGAAGTGTAATTGATATTCCAAGAAAAGTGAAAACAATGGAGCTATATAAAATGCTTAATTAAAACCAAAGAAGACAGAAAAAGAGTAAGAGATAAAAAGAACAAGCACAACAAATATAAAATACTTATACAAATTAGATTTATCCAAATACATCAATAACCACTTGAAATGTTAATGGTCTAAATAAAAAGACAGAGGTTTTTTTTAAATTTAGATATAAAACATCTATGTTGCCTCAAGAAATATAATTTAAATATAAACACAGATATTTTGTCTATAACTAAATGCCTATACTAGAAAAAACAAGACTTTAATAATCTAAGCTTGTAACTCAGGAATCTTGAAAATGAAGAGCAAATTAAGTCTAAAGTAAACAGATAAAGTAAATGATAATAATTAGAGCAGATATCAATAAAATTGAAAATAGGGAATCAATATTCTCTAAATCAATGAAATCAAAAGTTGTTTCTTTGAAAAATCAACAAAACTGATATATTTCAAGTCAGACTAACCAACCAAAAAAGAAAACACAAATTACTAATATCAGAAAAAAGAGAGGTTTGATCATTACTGATTCCATGGATGTTAAACTAATAATAAAGAAACATTATAAACAATTCTATGCCCCTAAATTTGATAATTTAGATGAAATGGGCCAATTCCTTGAAAGAGGTTAACTACAAAAATTTATGGAAGAACTTGATAATTAAATTGTACTGTAACTTTTAAAAAGTGAATTATAAATCAATAATATTGCCAAAAAGAATTACTGGGTTCAAATGAGTTCTCTCGTGAATTCTACCAAACATTGAAGAAAGAAGTAATACCAATTTTCTGCAAGGTCTTCCAGAAAATTCAAACAAGAGGAGCACATTCTATAAAGCCAGCGTTACCCTAATAATAAACCAAATAAAGATGTTATAAGAAAAGAAAACCGTACATCAACATGTGTTAGGAAACTAGATGCAACATTCCTCAACAAAACACTAGCAAATAAAATAAAATACTGCATAAAATTATATACCATAAAAGATGGATTTATTCCATGCATGTAAGGCTAGCTCTACATTTGAAAACTGGTTAACATAATCCATCATTATCAATTGGCTAAACAAAAAAAATCATATCACATCAGTTGAAGAAATAACAAGGGATAAAATCAAACACCGATTCATGATAAAAATCCTCAGCAAATTAGGGATGGAGGGCAAGTTCCTCAGTTAAGAATATTTACAACAATCCTACAGCTAACATTATACTTCATAGTGAGATGCTGATTGCTTTTCTCTGAAGACGAGGAAGAAGGCAAAGATGTTGTCTCTCACTACTACTCTTAAACATCATACTAAGGGGCCTAGCTAGTGCAAGAAGACTACAAAATACAAGGCATACAGTTTTGGAAGGAAGAAATAAAACTGTTTTTGTTCACAGATGATATGCTTGTCTGTGTAGAAAATCACAAATAGTCAACAGAAATTCCTGGAACTAAGAAGCAATTATAGCAAGGTTGCAAGATAACGTGTTAACATAAACTATTCATTGTTTTCTTTTATTTCAGCAATTAATGAATCAAAACTGAAATTAAAAACAAAATCCCACTTTCAATAATAACAAAAACATTGTATATTTAGGTATGAATCTCACAAAATGTGCACAGGATTTATATGAAGAAATAACAAAACTCTGATGAAAGAAATGAAAGACGATTAAAAATGAAGAATACGTCCATGCTAGTGCTTTAAAAGCCTTGCTGTTGTCAAGATGTAAGTTCTTCCCACCTTAGTCTATAGGTTTAATACAATCTCAATCAATATCTCAACAAGGTGTTTTTTGGATAGTGACAAACTAAATTTACAGTTTATATGGAAAAGGAAAACATTCAGAATAGAAACCACAATACCAAAGAAGAAGATTAAACTGGGGTCATCTCTCAACTTCAAGTGTTACTATAAAGCTATGGTGAACAAGACAGCATAAAATGAATACAGACAAAGATGAATGGAACAAAATAGAAAGCCCAGGATAGATTCACATAAATTAGTTAACTGACCTTTAACAAAGGAGCAAAACATTCTAGAGAGAAAGGGTAGACAATCGGATGAGTATGCATACATTCAGGAGGTAGTGCCTATTTAGTCTAAGCACTTTTTCTGCTCAAACATCTCTTGGGTTCCCTGGACTTAGAAATGAGACTTGGAAAATTCACTACAGGCACCTTCCTGACACTCTTCAGGATTAAATGTTCTTGTTTTCTTCTGTAGGAGTTGAAGTATTGACAAGGTTTTGATTTGGAGGTATGGGCTGAGGCTCACTCTTTGACTTGTGCGCTCAGGCTGAATTGGATCAGGAGAAATAAACAGTGACCCGTTGAACTGCTGGCAGCAGAGAACCAGTTACCCTTTCTCAGGAGCGAAGATCAAGAGGGGTTCCTACTCATAAAACCTGGATCATATTATAAGAAAGATGGAACATTTGGCAAAAAAAAAAAGTGCAACTCTCTAATCTTTACATCCACGTCACTCTCATTTGTTCTAACTCACATTGAGCTATCAAATTTTGTGGCAAGCTATAAACTTGTTGAGTCATTAGCCTGCCTGGTTAATGGAGGAAAACTAAATTCCTGTTCCTGCATAATGACACTTATTCACTGTAGACATTTGCATCACTGGGAAATGATAAAACCTCATCTTTCATAATGAAGTTCTGGGCTGACAAAGAGGAAAATATAGTGTTGTGGGACAACTATGAATATAAAACAAGCTTAATAAAGAAATAGTGACAAATTATATTATGCAAAATGTAACGCCATAAAAAATGTTACTAACTCATTGGAAATGCCATAAATAATCTAAATAGTTTTTGACTGTCAAGGCCTTGAAAAATGTATTTCTTTAAAAATGAGGTGCAGAAAAGATGTCAATTTAATTGCCATTATATTTTGACAAGCTTGGATATTCCTGTATTCAGCTTATTTGCTAAATTTAGGTACTTGCTCAAGTTGAAATGGAGGAGCATAATTAACCAGTTTTGCCATTTTATTGTTGATCGGGCAACAAAGCTGTCAGCACTCTCAAGCTATGGGATTGCTGTTTTGGTCTCAGATCAATATTTGGGTGATATAATCAGTTTAGACATGTGCATCTCTACAAAGCAGACAGTCTCAGATTTTGTACTTGAACACTGAGAAAACACAATTGTCAAATTTATAATACTAATTGTAAGAATTTTTAGCTTGTGAAAAAGTAGCCAGCCCTTCTTAATCAATTTGACTAAGACTGGTTGAGAATCGAAGGACTTACATGCTTGAAGATTATTTTTGTTTCTAATTAAGTATTTGCCACAGAATTATCTACCCTTGTGACCATTCGATACCTTCCAATTTTTTTATTCTGGTTTTACCAGGGAAGAATGGTGTTTCTCAGCCACACGGCCATGCTGCATTCCTTTTATGTTTTGCTTTTGACTCATAGCTGAGGGCTAGAGGAGGAGCTAAAATGTATGACTTCAACATCTCTGATATTTTGAAAGCATTTTTGTTTTGCTTCTGATTCATCAAGGAATACAATATCTTCTAGCCCGGCTCTGAGATCTGCACAGACTCCTAATTTGATCTTCCAAGGTTGGGACTCCCCTATCTCCACCAAAGCAGGAGCTACCACTAATCCTGTCATTGTACACTGGTCATAATGCAGAAAATGTAATAAAGAAGAATTGAATCATCATTCAGTTCATGGTACAATGCCTTACTTCTACCACATCTCTAACTTTAATTTTTGTAATTAAAAATTCAACTTACATAGGAATGCCTTACTTCTATCACATCTCTATCTTAATGTATTTTATAATTAAAAATTTGACTTATATAACCTTAAACCATATCTTCTTTTCTCCAGGATGTGGTTGAAGGTTAAGCGTTGAACACTGGGCCTTCCAAAGCTGGGATTCCACTGCTGGGTAACTTTCTGCTCTCCTTCCAGCCAGCCTTCTCAGCATTGCCTTCTACTCAGTTATCACTGATCCCGTGCACTTGGCCTGTAAGACGACACCAATCTGTCATTTGGCCCTAGATGGTAGATTGTGGTCTCAAAATTTGTATAATCTTTAACTCCCTGTGAAACTCTGGGTTGGTTATATACACACACACACACACATATATATATATATAGAGAGAGAGAGAGAGAGAAAATGTCCAATTTGAATTTTTTGAAAGTTGATACAGATGTACCAAAGAACAATTTAAATTCTCTGCTGAAACTCTCTCACATGTTTTTAATGCTCCTAAAAATATTTCTAGAATTTATTTTATTTTCATGTAATTTTTCTGGACCACTGTCATTGACAACTGAGTCTTCCTGCTCTTACATCATACAAACTCAGAAATGATTCTGGTTCACTTTATTAAAAGTAACTGATACATCAAATGTTCTTAATTCAATGATTATTACATCAGCTTTCTCCAAAGTGAAGAATTAAAATTAAAAACACCTTCTGTTTTGCAAAAACACTGCTAAAAAAATGAAGAGACAAGCCAGAGACCAAGAGAAATATCTAAAAAACACATATATGATAAAAGACTTATGTCCAAAATGTACAAAGTACTCTTAAAACTCAACAATAAGAAAATAAAAAATCTTATTTAAAAAATGTGCTAAATATATAAACAGACACCTAACCAATAAAAGATATACACAAAGCAAATAAACATATGAGAAGGTACTTGACATAATTTTTCATTAGGAATTGTCAATTAAAATAACAAAATAATACTACATTTCCATTAGAGTGGTCAAAATCCAAAATACTCTCAACTCCTAAATGTTGAGGATGTGATGCAACAAGAACTCTCATTGATTGCTGATGGGAATGCAAAATGATACAGTCACTTAGCAAGATGGTTTGGCAGTCTTTTATAAAACATAGTCTTAGCTCACAGTGTATTAATCAGACCTCTACGTGTTTACTCAAATGTGTGGAAAATCTAGGTCCATACAAAAACCTTCATACGCATATTTATAGCAATTTTGCTGAAAGTTGTCAGATGTGAAAGCAGTCAGGGTGTTTTTCAGTAGGTAGATGGATAAATAAACTGTGGTACATCCATACAATGGAATACTGCTATTCAGTGCTAAAAAGAAATGAAGTATCAAGTCAAGTCATGAAAAGACATATAAGAATCTTAAATGTATATTACTAATTGAAAGAAGCCAGATTGAAAAGACTACATATTATGTGACTCGGTGAATAATATTCTAAAACATGTAAACTGGAAATAGTAAAATGATTAGTGGATGCCAGGTGTCTTGGGAGAAGGGAGGGATGCGTGAGCAGAATTAAGGGGGATTTTTTTAGGGCAGTGAAACCATTCTGTTTATACTGTAATGATAGATACATGACATTATTCATTTGTCAAAACCCATAGAACTGTACAAAACATACATAAACCGTAGACTTCAGTTAATAATAATGTATTGATAATGATTTATCAGTTGTAACAATGTACCATATTAATGTAAAATGTTAGTAATGGTGGACACTGTGTGTTGGTGTTTTTATATTTTTGTGTTTTTGTGAAGAAAGAGGGTGCAAAATAAAATTGCTCTAAAAAATAAAGTCTTTTAAAACAACAACGAAACCCAAAACATTGATACATTTACTTTTCTTGATGCTACAATTATGATTTCAGCTATTTCTCCAAAGTGCTCTTTTATTCATCTAGTGCATTTGACTTATTTTTAACCTGTAAATTTGTATGCACAAAACCATATATTTTAGTGTCACTACTGCTTACATATGATTATTCTAGAGTCCAACAACTTTAATTCTAATTACTTATAATTTTACATATGTAGTACACAATTGTTAAATATGACTTAGATACATAAAATATTTATAAAATAAGCAAATATCAGGCAACCATAATTGAATTCACCCTTCACCTTCTTTTCAGATTGAGAATTTTACTTGCTGATTGGTACAAAGTGATATGTAATCAAGTGTGATTGATTGGAAATCATTTAGGATTGAATGGCACGGCTGAGTAACTGAAGTCTCCATTCCATTGAAAGGAGAGTGTTAGATCACCTGAGGGCAATGGTTAGCTCTGCTTCTCATATACAAAGTTTGACCCTCAAAGAACTCATGAAAAGCACAATTCTACATGCTATAGAATATGTGGCCTAATTATTGCTTCTTGGATAATAATTGCTAACATTTGAGTACTTCCAACACGTCAGGCACTGACAGAAAACTTGGTGTGTATAAACCATTTACTCTTCACCATAGTCCCATGAGGTAGGAGTTCTTATTATCTCCATTTTGCAGGTGAAGAAACTAAAACATTCAGGGTTAAGTAACTTTCCCAGGCTTTCAGACCAGTTCAAGGGCAGAACTGTGATTTGACCTTGGGCAGACTGACTCTGGCATATGTGCTCTTTTCTAGGCTTCTCTTAGTAAGAGAAGGAATGGATGCAAATGATTTTTTAAATATTTTTATTTAATTTTAGAGAGAGAGGGACGGAGGGAGAAAGCGAGGGAGAGAAATATGACTATGTGAGAGAAACATCAGTTAGTTGCCTCTCGCATGCCCCCAGCTGCACCCAGCCCACAACCCAGGCACGTACCCTGACCCAGAATCGCGTGGGCAACCTTTCGGTTCACAGGCCGGGTGTTCAAACCCAGCCACACCATCCAGGGAGAAAACCTGATTTACAAAATACACAGTATAGTTTGTCTTTTCACTCTGGACATCTGATGTTCAAAGCATTCCTCAAAACCTCCCTTTTTGACACTGTTTTGGCCTTGTGTCTACAGAGGCAAAGCAGACGGCCCTGTCGCTACTGCCTGACATGCGCAGGCTCTGAGTGCCATAGCGCGCCTTGTCCTGAGCTTGCGGGGTGACCCCGCGCATTTGGTTTATGCTGTCTCTACGGGTCTCTGAGAACAGGCCCAGCCTGAGAGGAGCTACTCATCACTGTGCTCCTGGAAGAAAGTGGAGATCACCAGACATCGCTGAGAAAAACCAGCAAGACTGAGGAGTAGATAGACAAACCCATGGGAAATGAGTACAAAAAAACAAACAAACAAACACCCAGCTTACTTATTGATCAAAGCTATGATTTTTGGTTAATACTCAAAAAAAATGATTCACACTGAATTTTCCTTTTTCAAGTGTATTCTTTGCAAACTGCCATATATTCTAAACTTCTTCCAGATTGCTAGTTACAAATCAAACAAACATATCTGGTAGAGGCCTTTTCATAAGCCTGAAGAGATTGAAATTCTTTTTCATGATAAATTGAAAGAAACTGAAAAACAACTGGGAAAAAATGCTGCAACTTTTTTATTTTCTAAAGTTCACAGCATTCCAAATGTAATCTTCTCACCACGCTCGCGGCATACAAAACACGCATTGAAACGGGAGGGAGGTGGCCGTTAGAAAAAAGGGTGAAAGAGCCTATGAAATCAGCGAACAGCACAGTCTTTGTGCAATTATTTCCACTC
Organism: Micronycteris hirsuta; assembly: GCA_004026765.1. Taxonomy (NCBI): domain Eukaryota; kingdom Metazoa; phylum Chordata; class Mammalia; order Chiroptera; family Phyllostomidae; genus Micronycteris; species Micronycteris hirsuta. The sequence continues at coordinate 27,627 of PVJI01005743.1, read as the reverse complement.
TCTTTTCTTAAAATGTGTAATGAGGTAAAGTTGTACATATCAACTCCCTGCAATTTACTTGAATCGAGTTACACGAATTTTAAGTGCCAAGAAAGACACCGAACTGTAGAGACGCAAAGCTATTTTACAGAAGATAGCCATTACCATCAATTTTGTAACTTACAACATACTGTTAAGAATGAAGTTGAAACTAAAGATGATGGAAACTTTTCTTCTCTTTTGTAGGTAAAGGGATGAGAAGATTTTGAATATTAAAGAAGAGGGGTGTTTAGAATGATAAATAAGAGAGAAGTGAGGTTATAACAAGTCGGTGAGCAGAGAATAGACTCCCTAATCTAAGGCTTTTTCTCCATCTACTACAAAAGATCCATTCTAGACTTGTCTTGACTGTAATTTTTGTTTAATTAATCACCCCTGGTGTCCCTCCTAGAAGAGACGATGTGATTACACCTAATATAATGTGAACCCATGAGGAATGCTATGTAAAATTATCCACTGAGAAACTGAGATCTGCTTTGGGCAGGATAACATATATAAAGGAGAAGCTGATTATTTGTTTCCCAAAATGATCTTTGGAAAAAGAAAGGAAGATTTATTTCACTGTATTTTCAGAAACATACTATGATTCTAAAAAATGTAGACTTTTACCCACATACCGACATGGCTCATTAGGGTAAAAATGAATTCACTCTGGGTAGTAAATTTTAGCCAGATTTTGAGTGGTATAATCCTAAAAATAACTTGGAAAAGAAAAATGGGAAGATATAAGCTACAAAGAATAAGTAAAACTATTCACTAATTATAATAGTGTTTGCTATTCATAGAATTATACAAATACACTGAAAAACCTATTTCCTAGAAACTTGCCATAGCTTATAAAGCTGTATGTAATTACACATAATATTCATTTTTATGCATGTGCATATATGCATGTGTAATAAATGTTTAGTAGAATTATGAATAAGATTAAAAATTAGGCATAAACATGTGAATGTACGGACTACACTAAGGAAAACATCAAACATGACTTTTGGCTTACATATGTTAATACTATGTAATATTGGTTCAATACCTATATTCTGATTTCTCCAAAATAACTTCCAACTGAGTGATATGATCTATTTTACTCATGCATAACTAAAAACTGGCAAACCTGTGACTTGGCCCAATTTAGATCATTAGTGATTAAAACTTTCCTGGTTGACTGAGTGGTAGTCAACATTCAGTCCTAGCAGCCACCTGCCCCCTCGCCCCAGGATACACAGAAGTGCTATGAGAATGTCAGAGCCATCACTGAGTCCACCACAACTTAGTCACTGCAGGCCCAAGTTCTCTAAAATGGCCAACACTTTGTCTCAGCAGATGTCGGTTCCTGCCTTTCACGACCAGAACTTTCAGACCTTTCATGTGACTTGCCAGAATACTCAAATTCGTTGCTGTTTACCATTTGAATGCTGACAGCATCCCAGTTCAAAGCGCAAGGCAGCGCAGCTCCGCTGGTGGAGGGGCCATCTAATGGAAGTCTCAGGAGAAAGCAGAGCTCGCCCTGCTGCTGATGCTTTGCTTCTAGTTTCACCAGTTCTGGCTCTAAGCTGCTTCCCAAGTCTTCTTCGAGGAGGACAAAATAGAGCCAGCTTTAGAGTCTCCCGAGTAATCGTGTCCATGCAACAGTGAAACGTGTGAAATACATGGATCCCAATATCATATAAGGTAAATATGGATGAAACGGCAGAAGGAAGCAAGTTGTTTTGCTAGACAAGCATGGATAAACTAAATAAACCACATCTCTCTCTCTCCCTTTGGCTTCCTTTATTTGAAGCTAAACAAAATTATTAACTGACATACTATATCTGGACTGTGTAAAATTACTTTTACTTACTTAAAAAAACTGAAGGCATCAGATCGTATGTTTTTACCTGCTCTGACAGGTGAGTAAGGTTTTCTGCACAACTCTCAGGGAGATCCTCAAGTGCAAATATCCACCCTGTATGACACAGCACCTTATAAAGTGATGTATTAAGTAAAACAAATCTATGACTGCTGACAATATTCACAGTTTACCTCACGTTAAAAAAATGTTAAAGAAAACACTAGAGAATTCTTCTGTGATCTCCGAACCCCTGGCAGTTTGGCACACCTCAGTTGGCTGTCACTTTCACTTTTTTCCCTTCCAAAAAGTAATCTTACTGGGGTGTGTTGTGACATCTACAATATCACCTTAATCTCTACATCACTACTTCTAGCACGAAAACTTTGCTCTTCAAAGAGAAATAACCACATTGTTATTGGAAACAGAATTACATTAGCTCAGAAAACTGAGCCTCATGAGCCTGACCTGGTTTATCAACTTAAAAAATCAAGTATCAGTCATTCTGATTTGGAATAAGATTGTTTTGGCAGAGAAAGATTTCAAGGCATGGCAGAGATAAATGTGCTATTTGTTAATATTCTTTTGTATTGTAGAATAAGTTCCACTAAGAAATAGAAAACATCATTGCTTCATGTTATTTTAACAAAACATTCTAAATTATCTGCTGTGTTGAAAGGCAGCTATCATCATTAGGGTAGATTAGAACACACACATGGACTAAGTGACCGAGAAAGTACGACCAGAGAGATTGTTTTATTCTTTGTCAGGTTCTCACGTTTCCATGTCATGTCAATTATATAATTGATTCCTTTTCAATCTTTACTCAGCGATTCAAAATATTATACTTCTCACCCCTAGATCTTTGTAGATGCTGGTTGTTCTCTTTGGGGACTTTTTCCTGATTTTTCAGAGCTTTCCTATGGTTAACTTTTATATAACCTTTAAAACAGCTCATCCAAATTCTTCCCTAAATCCATTTCCCGTTATATTTTCTCTATATTACCTTTCAAATGCACAAGATGATATTACTGCACTAAATGGACAATAACATTTGTTTGTCTTGGTGTTTCCAAGTATACGGTGAGGTTCTAGAGAGCACAGGATGTCATTCGACTTTGTTTATTGAATGCCTGGTGATGTGACAGATAATGCATTGAGAGATTTTAGTGTCTCTTGATGAGTTCCAGGACCACCAGGACTCATTCAAGGCTCCATTTTTTGCCATAAACCACACAATGGACTTGGGAATCATTTGAGGTTGTAGCTATTTGTGATGATGTTTTACATGAAAAGAAATGAACAATTTTCTGTGAGTAAGAACTTTCTACTTTCAAACAGGAACTTCCTGTCTCTGGTGGCCTGCTTCCTTCTGGCAGAAAAGGAAGACTGCTCATAGCTTGACATGTGGTAACTGAGGCAAGTCACCAGGGATTTCTGGGTAAGTGGATTCTGCACATAGACTAAATACCACAGTTAATGATCCAAAAAAGGCAGATGCATCTCCAGAAGTCCAGAATGACTGCTTTTTACATTGGCTTCTCTGTGGTATAAAAAAGTGTTTATCTAAAACTTCTATCTCTTCCCACCAAAAGTTGTCAAAATCAATTATTTTGAAGGTAAAAAATAAAAAAAAAACTGTAAAAGTTCTTCATATTCCAATAGAAAATCTATGCCACATGGCATAACTTATTAATGTATTACATTAACACTTCATAATATATTCATGTTTGCAAGTAGGATGTTTAATCATGAATTCCTGTCTATGGAAGCTCTGTTTATAGTGAGACTAAAATGAGAACTGAAATTGCAAACAATGAGCTCATGCAGCACTATTAATATAACCACTTTTATTATTATATTATTTATTATTTATGGCACTTTAGAGGGCTGAAGATGAAAATATAGTATTACATTGAAACAGAAAAATTCAGTTAATATTATAGTCTCTTTATTCCCCAAGATCAAAGCTCTCCAAAATTAAGGTTTATTTTGATAACTTACAAAGGGGAAATAGTAAGTTCACGTTAGACTTGGTGGTGATGATGAGCAAAAAAACTAAAATTAGCCCGGCTGGTGTAGCTCAGTGGATTGAGCGCGGGCTGGGAACCAAACGGTCCCGGTTCGATTCCCAGTTGGGGCACATGCCTGGGTTGCGGGCCAGGTCCCCAGTGAGGGCCATGTGAGAGGCAACCATACATTGCTCTTTCTCTCTCCCTTCTCCTCTCTCTGAAAATAAAATAAATAAAATCTTAAAAAAAAAAAAAAACAAAACTAAAATTATTTTCTCAATACCCCACAATCATTATGCCTACTTCTTATTTTTAGTTTTACTCTTATGGCCAGATCCAGGTTTCATAGGAATTTAGGTTTATACAATTTGGGGTCCTTTAAGGAAAAGAATACTGTATTAGCTTGGGTGGGTTGTTAAAATACCACAGACTGTGTGTCTTAAAAAATGGAAAATTACTTTCTCATAGTTTGGAGGTTGGAAGTTCAAAATAAGGTGTCATCAGAGTTGATTTCTGCTTAGACTTTTCTTCTCAGCTTTAAGATGCCGTCTTCTCTCATGTCTCTTCCTCTCCCTTTAAGAATACCAGTTCTACTGGGTTAGGGGTCCACCTTTATGAATGCATTTCACCTTAATTACCTCCTTAATGGTTATATCTTCACGTACAATTGCATTGGGGTTGGGACTTCAACCTACAAATTTTGGGTGAACAGAACTTCATTCATAATACAAACTTACAAACCCAAAAGTAAATGCAAAAATGAATATTTATTTAAAAGTTGAAAACAAATCACAACACATTTTACCAAAGGCTTGGAAATCCAACTTAAAAAAATTGTTATTTTATTATACTTCTCCTAACTTTTTCCCCTTTGCCCTCCTCCTCCCAGTGACCCCTTGCTCCCACAGTCAATCTCCACACCATTGTCCATGTCTGTGGGTCATTCATACGTGTTCTTTAACTAGTCCCTTCCCCTTCTTTCTGCCATTCTCCCACTCCCCTCTGACAGCTGTCACCCTGTTCCACGTTTCCATGTCTCTGGTTCTATTTTGCTTGTTAATTTATTTTGTTCATTAGGTTCCTCTCATAAGTGAGATCACATGGTATTTGTCTTTCACTGACTGGATTACTTCACTTAGCATAATATTCTCCAGTTCCATCCATGCTGTACTGTTTAGGCAATTTACCAAAATGCTTATTTGGAAATTCTGCCTGAGAGTTCTATCTTCTCCTCATCTAGAGACTACAATCCACAGCACCCAGAAGGGCTCATTGTGAATAGTAGCCCTGAAGATTAAACTTGGTTAGCTTCTTGGTAAATCCAGTTCTGCCTATTGGAGATTAACTAGTCTCTAACTTCAATTCAGGAGTAAAGAAAGGAAAAGGACTAGGTATTAGCGTAATGTTGCAAATAAAATAGTCTTCTTGTCTCTCCTCATAGAAAACATCAACAATGTTGTTTTAATTATTAAATGTTTGAGTTTTCTATAATTTATGAGTTTAAGAGGCAACTTTATTTAGGGGCAAAAATACTTATTTGCAAATAAATATCTATTAATCCAAAAGAATTTGACTGAGCACATTCAATTCAATGCTTATTTGGCCTCTGACATACAATTACTATATTTTCTTCTCGCTTCGATCAAGGCTGAGAACAAGTTTTCATTAAAAAGTGTTTGAAGTTTTTTTTTTAATTTTTTTAAAGATTTTATTTATTTGTTTTCAGAGAGAGGAGAAGGGAGGGAGAAAGAGCAATGTATGGTTGCCTTTCACATGGTCCTCATTGGGGACCTGGCCCACAACCCAGGCATGTGCCCCAACTGGGAATCGAACCGGGACCCTCTGGTTCCCAGCCCGCGCTCAATCCACTGAGCTACACCAGCCGGGGCTGAAGTTTTTTTTAATTTCTTTTTTAAAAATTATTTTATTGTTGTTCAAGTACAGTTGTCTGTATTTACCTCCTTCTGCTCCCTCCTCCAGCCATCCCCACCTGTCTCCCCTGATTTCATGCTCCCCTCAGGTTTATCCATGTGTCCTTTACAGTTGTTCCTGAAAGCCAGAAAGTTGATGCCAATGGGTTTTTTGTCATAATTTTTAATTATTTAATTTAATTTTTATTTTTAATTTTAGAGATAAGGGAAGGGTGGTAGAAGGAGAGGGAGAGAAACATTGATTGACTGCCTTCTATACATGCCCCAGCTGGGAACTGAACCTGCAACAGAGGCATGGACTCTGACTGGGATCAAACCAGCGACCCTTTGGTTTGCAGAATGATGTCCAACCAACTGAGCCACCCTGGCTGGAGCTCTGTCATGACTTTTAGAGAGCAATTATCATTTTAAATTTGTGTAGTTTTTGTTATAAAGAGCAACTTAATAAATCCATTAAGTATTTTTCCCTGTTGGGCTAGTTAATATTTTCTCTACAGTCTTCCAATTTTAAGTTCCAGGTATAAACTTCTATTTCTCTAAAAATTATAGAATATATTCATCTTTTAGTCAAAGTAAAGTATAGAGAGGAACAGAATTTCTGAACTTATTTTGGTAATAATTATGCAAACTTTGAAAGAAAAAAGATGCAAGTCACTAATGGCACATACTGAGCTTGTGTTCAGTTAGGAAAGTCACATCAGATTTATAAGGTAAAAATCTAAATCAGTCTTAGTTTAGAAGGTCCCACACCAAAAATAAAAATTTAAAGAGTACTATACCCTGTTTACTTAGGACAGTGATCTCAAAGTTTTCATTTTAAGAAGGAATCTCACAATATTTGCCCAGCCTCATGTATACAGTTCATCATAAAGGCCTTTTTGTTACAACTGAGTCTCATATATTTGTGGCCAGCAGCAGTTACCTCTACCTGAATAAGGCCTAAGGAGAAAAAAGAAATCACTGAATATTTTTGAAAATGAGTCTTATACACAATTAATGGATCATACATGTTCTCCATTCATATTTAAAAGTAATCAGCAGTCACATTAACAGAAAACTGACAAAAAATATTAAAATCATTGTGAAAAGTGAGCCCAAGTTATTCAAATAGATGGCATTACAGAATTGGAACTACTCTTTCAGATAAACTGAACTTTTCAGTAAAGTTAAAACTCCATGTGTTTGAACACCGGAGAAAAATAACCCAGCACTTGGAAATTGAAAATGGTAGGCGGAACACTTGGAGACCACATTTTAATTAGCTCTTGTTTATAAATGTGCTATCCAACTTAATTCCTGATGCTCTTCTTTCACTTTTTTTGTTTCTTTATCATGATGAGACTATCACAACACCGAGCTCACTGAAGTCGCTGCGTGTCATATTGAGCACTGACTCTGTGTCAAATATTGAGCATTTTGCATGTTGTATGCAATCTTCATGATGCTAATGCAAGGAAGTCATTGCTCCTCTGTCAAGTTCCATACTTTGGTCTTCCAGGAGTTCTGGCTCTGTGCCCTCAACCCAGAGAGTCTGTTGGACTTTATCTCAGTTCCCTCTGCCTGTTCTGCAGCCTGGAAACTCCCTGAAGATAGCTCTCACATTATTTTATGCCTGTCTTTCAAATATCTGTGCGCTATGTTACCTGACACCCAGCACCCTGAGAATCATTGTTTTATTTATTTAGTCTGTTTCATTTGTTTCTTTCAGATGCAGTGTATTCTAGTCTTCTTACTCCTGTCTTACATGGAACTCAAACTTTTCTATCTATATAATTCCTAAATTTAAGTATTTAACCAGGACCATACACTTATCATTTATATGCAATTGCCAATTCCATCAAAGCAGTAAAAAGATGTCTTCAGCTCTTTACTATCAACTATTTCAAACTTAATTATTTTAAAAACAAAGCTCTTGATACACCGATGCTTCCCAACTATTGTTTTGCTAGATTTCCCATCTCAGTAAAAACAAAAACAGAATCAGAGCTCCTGCTTCTATTCTAGCTCTGACGTTTACTAGCCGTATGGCCTTCAACACGTGACTTTGCATTTCTAGGGCTTCATTTTCTTTCCCACTAAATAGAGATGAAAGAACGAAAATAGTATCTGCACCTTAGGTGTGTTATATTTGTTGTCATGTTTGTTACTAGGTTAGTACACATTAAGTGTACTATTAGTTCCTTAATCATTTTTAAGCATCATTGGTTTTCTTTATGTATCTTGAAACACCAAGTCCTGCCTTTGGAGTACCTAAAGTTCTGTATACAGGATCGTTCCTTTCCCACCCTGTTCATGAACAAGTTTAATGTCATTTCATAGGTCTAACTAAAACATCACCTTCTAAAAACGCTTTTAGATGTCCCACTCAAAGAAATTGTTCTCTCTTGATTTATTCATGTCATTTTTCTAGTAATATTCAATGATTATGTCTTCCCCATTATTATTTTTAATTATTTTACATATCTAAATTTTTGTTTATTACATAGCTTATTAATCCATAAGCTGCCAGAGATTCTGTTGATTATGTTCTTCACATTTGTGAGGCACATAATAGGTATATTATCTTTATCAATATTTATTGATTAAATAAATTAATTAAAATTTTTACCTTTTTTGTACCCATTGCCTCAATATTTATATTCTACTCTTTAATCCTGATCCATTACTTTTTTTATTTCCTCAGGACCTTTTTTTCTCTCTCTAATTTTCTCTTTTTCCTTATTTTCTTGATGATAAATATTTTTATTTGTTAAGTCTACACCTTTTAGAAAAATCATAAATCTACTATTTTGGTCCAACATAAACCTCAGATTCCATGGGTAAATATCAAACAACCCAAGAAATGTTAACTTCTTCATTACCAGTGCCCCAAATTGTAACCTAAGTTAAAACTCACCACCACAGTAGGTAAGGTTGTTTTTTAATACCTACTCTGGTAGTCTTTGGTGCAAACTATTAAAGAATAAGATATAGTTGGCTTCTGGTCAAGATGGTGGTATAGGTACACACGGTACTCTGAACTTCCCACAACCATATCAACATTACAACTAAATTACAGAACAGTCATCATTCAGAATGCCTGAAATCTAGCTGATCAGAAGCCCTATAACTAAGAATATAAAGAAGAAGCCATATCCAGACCAGTAGAAGAGGCAGAGATGTGCAATGGGCTGGTCCCACTCTCACATGTGATGATTTAAAATCAGGAGGGATATCTCAGTTGTGGAGGTCCCCACTGAGGAGCCAGGGGTCCAGCCCCATACCTGTCCCCCCAGCCCAGGGTTCCAGTGCCAGAAAGAGAAATCCCCATAACATCTGGCTGGAAAAACCAACAGGGATTGTGATGGAGTGACACAGAGAGCTTTTAGAGTCCCAGGAGTCTCTCTTACAGGGCCTGTACCAGGGCTTACTCACTCTGAGATCCAGTGCTGGGATAGCAGCTTGAAAGGCACCAGTGATATACAGAACATACTGGGATGAACTGAGTTTTCTGGCATCAGGGCAAGAGCTGGCAGGGCAACATTCTGCCAGAAAGAAGTATTAGTTCCAGAAAAGGAACAGGCCATAGTTCCTTTTCTGAGCCGTCCTGCAACAGAGCTGGTAGGCAGGTACCGTATCTAACTCTTCATTAACCTAGCTAAAATTGTTCACCCCACCCTGGTGATTACTTTAGACCCCACTTTATTCAACTTTCAGGCCCACTCAACATTTCCAGGGGTTTTTCTGTACAAATAGCCTGTCCTGGCTCATGATGTTGAGTTTACTAAAAAAGTTCTTAAACAAGCAGCTTCTGGCTTCTGCATATCCCATACCTCTTGCTGAATTACCCAGGCCCAGCACGATCAGCAGCCAGCCTTGGTTCACAACTTGAACTCTCCTGGGCTTAAAGCCCAGCAAAACTAGCAGTTATCTACAGATCACATTGAAGCTCATGCTAGTGGCCCGGGCAGGGCACAGGTGGCAGCTGACCTTGACCTGCACTTCCCAGGAGGCCTCACAGCCAGTACACCTGGTGGACAGATTCAGACCACATAGGAGCACCACCCAACCACCTCTATGAGCAACATACTCAAGGGGTGGACTCAGTGAGTACCTGAGCCCTGCTGAAGTAAGGACAGCTCTCTGAGGTTGGCCTCTGCACAGCTGATTCTCCACACGGTTGTGCCTAGTCCTCACAGCTGATTTGCATGGGGGTAAGTCCCTCCCATTGACATGCCAACAGCAATTAAGGCTCAAATACAACAGTAGAATGTACACAGCCCAAATGGAGAGGTGCACCTAGAGCATCCAGTTCAAGTAACTGGGGAGACTGTGCCACTGGGTGCCACAGGGCACTTACTATATAAGGCCACTCTATCAAGCCTGGGAGATAAAGCAGCTCTACCTAGTACATAGAAACAAACACAGGGACACAGCCAAATGGAGGAGACAAAGAAACATGTGTCAAATGAAAGAACAGAACAGAACTCCAGGGAAAAAAACCTAAATAAAATGGAGACTAGCAATCTATCAGATGTAGAGGTCAAAACACTGGTTATTATGATGCTCAATTAACTTAAGAGTAGGTGAACTTAATGAGAACTTCGCCAAAAAGATAGGAAACATAAAAACAGAAATAGGAAACATAAAAAGAATTGATCAGAAATAAAGAATACATGAAAGGAAATGAAGAATACATTAGAGGGAATCAACTGTAGAATAGATGAAGCAGAGGATAAAATCAGAGATATGGATGATAAGGAAGCAGAAAACACCCTATCGGAATAGAAAAAACAAATTAAAAGATCAAAAAGAAGATAGTCTGACTTCTGGGCAAGATGGGCAATAAAAGAGAAAGCAAAAAATGAATAATCTATGTGAAAAAAAATGAAAAACTTTCCTACCCTGGTGATGTAAATAGACAAAAGTCCAGGAAGTACAGAGAGTCTCAAACTAGATGAATCCCAACAGGTTATACCAAGACATATGGTAATTAAAATACTACATGTTAAAGACAAAGAAAGAATCATAGGCAGCAAGAGAAAAGCAGCTGCTTATCTACAAGGGAGCTCCCATAAGACTGTTAGCTGATTTCTCAACAGAAACTTCGAAGGCCAGAAGGAATTGGTGAGAAGTATTCAAAGTGATGAAAAACAAGCACCTAAAACCAAGATTACTCTAACCAGCAAAGCTATCATTTAGATTGGAAGAACATATAAAGAGCTGCTCAGGCAAGTTAAAAACTAAGAGTTTATCACCATCAGGAAATGTTTAATAATCTTGTTTGAGGAGAAGAAGAGGAACAGGAAGAAGAAGAAGAAAGAAGGAGAAGAAGAAGGAGAAGAAGAAGGAGAAGAAGAAGAAGAAGAAGAAGAAGAAGAAGAAGAAGAAGAAGAAGAAGAAGAAGAAGAAGAAGAAGAAGAAGGAAACTTCTAAAATATGAATAAGAAAATGGCAATAAATGCATATCTATTGAAAATTACTTTACATGCAAATGGATTAATTGCTTCAATCAAAAGATTTGTAGAGACGAAGGGAAAGCAAAACAAGACCCTTACATATGCTGTCTACAAGAGACTCCAGGTCAAAAGACACACATTGAAAGTAAAAGGATGGAAAAAGGTATTTCATAAAAATGGAGATGGAAAAAAAAAGCTGGGGTACCAACACATACACAAGACAAATAAACTTTAAAATAAAGGCTACAACAAGAGACAAAGAAGTACCCAACAATTCAACTTCTAAGTATTTGCTGAAGAAACCCAAAACGCTCAATCAAAAAGACATCTACATGCAAATGTTCACCAGAGCATTATTTATGATAGCCAAGATGAGGAAGCAACCTTAGTGTTTATCGATAGATGAATGGATAAAGAGGCGGTGCCTATATACAATGAAATGTGAATCAGCCGTAAAGAAGAATCTGCAAAAACATGAGTGAACCTACAGGGTATTGTGCTGAGTGAAATAAGTCAGAGTGAGAAAAACAAATGCCAGATTATTTCACTTATATGCAGAACCTAAAAACCAAAATAAACAAACACAACAGAAACAGAGTCATAGGTACAGGGAACATTTTGACATTTGTCAGATGGGCTGGGCTAGGAGGGGGTAGGGTGAGAAAGGTGAGGGGATTAAGAAGTACAAATTGGTAGTTACAGAACAGTCATGGGGATGTAAAATACGGGAAATATTGACTCTAGGAAATATAGTCAATAATATTGTAAAAGCTATATGTAGTGTCTGATAGGTACTGGAGTTATTGGTGTGATTTTTTAAAGTTTATTACATATAGAAATATGTAATAAAAGGGTTATACACCTCAAACTAATATAATGTCATGTGTCAACTAAAAAATAAATAATAATTTAAAAAGTAAGATGCTGTCAATTAAAAAAATATTTCAGGGGACTAGTTGCCAGAAAATCTAACAAATTAATGTAGATCAGTCAAAGTGAATATAATGAAAGTCCAAAATTATATTTACCGCACTTACTAAAATGACACTTATGTTTATTGGCCTTCTTGGTTTATATTGAAAACTAGTTAGGAGTAAACATCCTCAGTCCTTAATGCTTTATCTTTAATTTGTTTCCATCAGCTCATAAAATGTAGAAGATGATGTAGAAGACAATAGCCTTTTGTAAGGAGATCTGCAATGGAATACTAAGAGTATTCCATTTACTTTGTATTTTTAAGAAAAAGGGTTCTTTCATCAAATTCTAGATTACTGTTTAGCTCAGAAGTCTGAAGGAAACCTTTTATCACTGGTTACAGATATTTGTTTATTTACATGCTTATTCTTATGTAGATAAATGTAACTTCATTTTCTAAAAAAAAAACATTATGTATGCCAGCCCCTAGATAAAGGATCTTTGATTCTTAGTTGATGTACTATGCAGGCAGAAAACATCAGAAAGAAATGTATTTTTTTTCCTTTCTTTTTTTCTCAGGAAAGTAATAATACTAATGGATCATATAATTAGGAAATGCTGAACAAGAGCTTTGATGTCCTTTAAAGACTTTCACTCACTGCTTTAGAACTCACCTGCTACACTTCATTCTTATCTTCCACACTGGTCATAACGCGGTAGGGCTGTTCCTCTATTGTGCACAGAACTACAAGCACAGAGCTTTACATCAAGGATATTCAACAACTGTTGGCTCAAGAAAATGGGAATATTACTTGGGATGGAGAAATATAGGAGATGGGTAGATTTTAAAGGTCTGGATAAATACAGGACCTGGATCTGGTTTGGTACTATGATTTCAGGCTGAGTGATCTGATTTGCTTAACTTAAAAAAAAAAAAAAAGAGTGTTTTTTAGAGCAGGTTTAGTTTCCCAGTAGAATTAAGCAGGAGGTATAAAGATTTCCTACATACCCCCTGTCCCCACTCGTGCACAGCTTCCCCCATGAGCAACATTCCCCACCAGAGTGATACATTTGTTACAGCTGATGAACTAATGTTGACAAGTCACAATCACACCAAGTCCATAGCTTGCATTACAGTCCACTCTTGGTGTTGTACATTCTACGGGCTTAGACAAATGTATGACATGAATCTACCATTACAATGTCATACGGATAGTTTCACTGCCCTAAAAATCTTTTGCACTCCACCTATCCATCCCAAATTTCTGGCACCACTGATCTTTTCACTGCTTTGATAGTTTTGCCTTTTCCAGAATGTCATACGGTAAGAATCATATAGCATGTAACTTTTGCAGTTTGGCTTTTTTCTCTAGAATTATGCATTTAAATTTTCCCATGTCTTTTCATAGCTTGATAGCTCATTTCTTTTTAGTGCTGAATAATATTCCATTGTCTGGGTATACTACAATTTATTTATTCTCTCATCCACTGCAGGATATCTAGGTTGCTTCCAAGTTTGGCAATTATGAGTGAAGTTCCCACAAACATCCATGTATAGACATAAGTTTGCTCCTTTACGTAGATACACAATTGTCACACAGCACAATTGTCAGATTGCATACTAAGAGTATATTTAGTTTTGTAGGAAGCAGCTAAACTGTCTTCCAAAGTGGCTGTACCCTTGCATTCCCACCATCAATGAATGAAAGTCTCCATTGTTTGACATCCAGCAGGTGGAGGTGTCAGTGTTTTGGATTTTGGCCATTTTAATAGGTGTGCAGTGGTGTATCATTACTGTTTTAATGTGCATTTCCTGGATGCCTATGATGTGAAGCATCTTTTTACGTGGTTATTTGCCATCTGTATGTCATCTTTGGTGAGGTCTATTCAGGTCTTTAGCTTATTTTTTAATAGAGTTATGTGTTCTTATTATTAAGTTTTAAGAGTTTTTTGTATTTGAGGCAATAGTTCTTTATAAGATGTGTCTTTTGCAAATATTTTCTCTTAGTTAATGCCCTGTCTTCTTATTCTCTTTGATATTTCCAGAGCAGAAATTTTAATTGTATGTTTTGCTTGGGCTGATGGTGGCAGAGTTCTGCCCTGAAATTCTGTAGTGCCCCAGCTCTTGGGCCATATTTGGATCCATGGCAGTTTCAGTAAGAAGACACACTTTTTAACACTCATCACAGAGACTTTATGTCTATGTCCCTTCCCCCTAAATATGGGAGCAGTTGTGACTCGTATGACAACAGAATTTAGTGGAAGTGATGCTGTATGGCCTTTGAAGCTGTCTGAAAGAGCAACACGGCTTGCCCAGTGATCTCTAGCACACTCACTTTTGGAATTCTGGGATGCCAGGTGAGCAATATGAGTATTTCAAAGCTACCATGCTGTGATAAAATCTATGCCAAATAGCCACATTACCAGTGTTGCAACTGGCAGCCTCAACTAAAGTCCTAGCTATAACCAACATCAGCCATATCTTATATGAATGAAGACACCCAGAATATTTCTCACTTTCAGGCATCAATATACCCTAGCAATTAGGCTGCCAAGCTAGGTCTCCTCACATCATGGAAAAGAGAAAAAACAGCCTCACTGTGCTTTGTTTGAATTCCTTACCTTCAATGTCCATGAGCATATTCTAAAAAGGCTATTTTAGGCCACTAACATTTGGGTCCACGAATTTGTTATACCTCAACAGTAACTGGAAGGAACTCTTATTAGTCCTTTTCCTGAGAATGGAAACTAGCCTGACACTCTCATGACTGTGAGGGCTACCACCTGTCTAGTTGACTTCCAAATATTAACCCTTTTTAGGATTTCTTCAGTTGGAAATTGATAAAGTAAAGGAGTTCACCCATATCATAACATAATAAGCAAGTTAATTCTCCTGGTGATTATAAAATGAGTAAATTGTGTCTATTTTAACACTTCAAGTTTTAACCTAATAATTTATGATTTAGCAGCTCCCATGAGATGCTTTAACTTATTTTCTAAAGGTTCCTCTAACTGTGATCTACTGATGAGAGTGAAAAGAGCAGCACAGTGTGAACCTTCTCATGTGAATAACTAATGATGATCCTTTGATGGCCATCAATAACGATTATCTAATGAACAACTCCAACTAACAGGCTCATAGTCCCAGCAAAAGCCTCAGATCAAAGAGAGTCATTCCATGTTTCACAGCTACATGCCAGGTTGTTCAGCCGAGTGATTCCCGAGCTATATATAGTTGGGCCAGATTTCTAGTGCATTGAGCAAAAATTTGAAAATATTTCTTTAGTTTTGCTGCTTAGAATTAACCCCATTTCATGTTAAATGTGCAGCAGATATTGAGGGCTGTCCACATATAATTTATGTTCAAGAGAGCTGCATTGTGGTAAATATCTTTGTAATGTTGGAAATTTAGCTATTAACCCAAGTCCTTTTACTTACTCCCTGGAACACTATACAAAGATAGCATATAAAGGTAAATATGACATCATGAATAGGTGCAGATTTGAGTGTAAACTGGAGTGATCGGCTCTTTTTAAAAGTGTTAGCGTGATCTAGAATTCGAGATTTTAATGCTAAAAGACTGTTTTAGACAAATTACCTCCTCTCCCATTAATTGCACTGACCTCTAGCAAGATTACACTCTAGGAATGTGAAAGACCCAGAATTTCAACCCAGTTGTCTGACTTATAAGATTAATATAATTTTTCTTCTATCTGATTGGATCCTTTTAATTTGGTTTATGGAGAGCAGGACCAATAAAATGTCATTTGTTTGGTCAAAACAGCATAAAGTATATAAAACAAAATGGAGTCACTCTTGTCAACCAAGATGGCTACCAGTCAGCCATGACACTGTGGTTCAAGAGGGAAACTACCTAAGTCATACTAGACACATATGGCAAGAAGACACACCTAAGATATCTGTACACGTCATCAGAACATCCGTGTCTGGAGAGTGAGACCACACATAGACAGGCTCCTGGGGAAAGTCCTTACTTGGCATCGGGTTGCTGAGGCACTTACCAAGAGACCCAGGAGGGTGGAGTACACAACTTCCAAGATATAAATGAAGCAGGCTCCAGACCACTGCTGAGGCAGCTGAACTCCACATAGCAGAGTGCTGCTCCGCACCACACTGATCTTCCTTGGCATCAGCAGTGAAGGCTCTGCCCTGCGGAGCTGAGGACTTTGCCCTGCTGCCCACCTGGCTGCAGAGGTCCTTCCCTGCAAGACACTGACAACTCCCTTGCCCACTGTGCTGGTCGCCCAGACCTGCAGGCTGAGATTCTGTAACTTGGGTTTGTTATCCCCCATTAATTGCTGTGTGTGTGTGTTTGTTATATTTCTGTTAGATTGTTAGTGTGAATAAGATATTAATGTATGTTGATGTTCTACTTTGAGTGAACCTGCATTCAATAAAAGCTGAGTGAATAGCATAGTTACCTTTTGTGACCCTTGTCTATTCCTTGGTGCTGGGTTGCTCAGCAGGCAGCTAGCCAAGCAGTTGCCAGGCTGACTTATAGGAAGGACTATATTGCGCACACACGCTCATGACAGGTTGTAAAACAAATTCACCCTGTGAAATATTAAAATTCCAAATGGATTCTTAATGAACAAAATAGTTGATACAAACAGATAAAAGTCATCATGATAGTTCTATAATCATAACATAAAAAGTCAGCAAAAATTCAATAACTTTTGAATGTCTAGAAAGATCTGAGGATGAGAATTAGGCTTAGAATGAAAATGATTCATGTGGAAGTTCAATTTAAAGTCAATCTATTAAAATTTTTAGTACAGTTGTTGTGTGCCTTAAATTCAGGACCTATACATTACAGGCAGATATAATAGATAGAGGTCTGACCATAAACACATTTAGTAAAATCATCCTGGACCATGGCACCAAAACAAATATTTTTAATTATACTGTAGGCATAATGAGTATGTATATTCGATTCCTGTTATGAGAAATTCATACTAGAATCATAGCACCTTCTTAAAATAAAAAAAAAAAAATCACTGTAGTTTTTCTGAAATCCAGAACAAAATTCAGGAAATAGTCAATATTATCTTGGAGATTTTCAACAAAAGAAAACAACAAATATCTATTAGTATTCTGGAAAAAAATTATTTGATTATGTCCTGAGTAGTAATTACTGAATTAGCTCATCAAAATGGGATTCCATTTGGGGTCTCTATAAACTGTATTTGACATCCAGAATACATTGTTACTTTTTAGTTTATAAAAATTATTATTTTTCACTGATTTTGAGGTGAGTTAAATTTGGAATAATCTGCCTGTGTTATATTTTACTTTTATATCATGAAAGTTATAAAGAGGATTTACTGTCTTTTACTATTAAAACTCCAGCTCTGGTTCTGGTCATTGTATTTCCTGATTATGTTCAGAGGATGACTTCTTATCAAGGTAGTGCACTTAGGAATAATCTTCTTTGTGTGTCTTCTGCAGTGGGCACACTAGATTGCTTTTGACTCAGACAGCAGTAAATTAGCTTCCGATCTGGCTGTGTTCTAGAAGACTGAAAGATTTACTTTGTCAACATCCTTGCATTCATATGAAAATAACTTCCTTTAGGTCTGGTTTGCTTTTTACCTGGGGCAGAGGACACTTTCAAGAGTTTCTAACCCTCCTACACTGGCTAGGTTTTAAAAAAATATATATATTTATTTATTTTTAGGGAGAAGGACAGGGAAGAATAAGGAGAGGAAGAGGAACACCCATGTGAGAAAGAAACATTGATCTGTTGCCTTTCGTGTGCACCCTGACCTGACGAACCACACCCCAGGCAGTGCCCTCGACAGGGAATAGAACCAGAGACCGTTAGCTCTGTGGAATGACACACAAACAACTGGGACATAGTTTTCAGGGTACACTTTTGAGTTTTATAGAAAAACAATATTTTTCTATAATCAGATTGCGAATTTTTAAAAACTTATTTAAACTAATACTTATTGACCATGTTAACCATAAGCTACAGTTGGCTAGAAAGTCTGAACATGACCAGGTGATCAAGAAATCCAGAAAAGTAAATTCTAGAACGTCATGTAAAATGATTTAAGTGAAAAGCACTATATTCCAAGTAAATACTAAAATTTAAGAGCTAATGAGACAATATGGAGGTAGAAATAAAAATAATCATTTCCTTATAGATGCAATTAATCAGGGGAAATAATTTTGATAAAGTGTGACTTATGCTAGTGTGTAGCTTGCTCAAATATTTTAATGGCGTGACTGGCATTCTTTTAATGCATACATATTAAGATTAAAATTCCCTACTATAGAAGGTGGAAATTTTAGGTCTTATTTTAAATTGACCTTCTTAAATTGACCTTCTTAACTTCCTAAAGATTAACTGAAAAGATAACATAACATGTTTATTTGAAAGTACATTAACTATGGAGGAGGAATTTATTAAGGTGGAATAATCATTTAGAAGAACAATGACTACCAATAGCACTGGCTGATTTTTAGTGGATTAGTTCTTTGTAATCAGTTGGAAACTTACCAGTGTAAAATAAGTTATGATGTTAAATTTGTTTCTGTAGCTTATTTATTAAAATAATGACAAAGATTGATACTGAGTCCAGAAAATTTTCAACTAATTCACAGGAGGAAAAAAAGCCTGAACAACTTCAACTCCTTTTAATAACATTGAAATCACACTGACTTAACCCTGAAGCACCCCTTCCGTTTCAGCTTGTTCCTAGAGTTTAAAGATGGCATTCTGCTTACTGGATGGTTGTTCTCATTAATACAGTAGCTAAACAATCCGTGTCTGTGGATTTCCACACTTGTTCTTGTGTGTTTTGTCAACATCGACATGAGCACAGAGTTGAGAGATCATTGCTGAGCGGCGCAAGCCAAGCCACAAGCGGGAGGAGACCATGACGCTTAGACCAGGAATGCTGGACCATATGGAAGCTGAAGTAACAGCTGCGAAAGAGGGCCCACAGTTGGAAATAAAATAGAAATAGTGGTGGGCATCCAGGGAATTCTCAACCCAAAAGAGCAGGCTGGGATATAATTTAGAAAATGCAGAGTAGCAGAGTAGATTTAAGGGGAGTATTGGAAGCTGACCAGGTTGTTTAAAGAATCTATCTGATAGATGGGAGGCCAAGAAGAATGAGAACAGTGCCCAGCAACTGCGAAATGGGCTGAGAAGTGGGTAAGTGACAAGGCACAGTTAATGAGCTGAAATATCAAGCATGTTTTTTCCCTGGACTTCAGTGTTTTTGGACAAATAATGAATAAAAGAAATGTGGATCAAGAAACTCTGGGTATTCCAGGTACCTAGAATAAAGGGTCTAAGAAGATATACACAGACAAGAAAGGGAAGTTCAGCTCAATGATATAATAATACTATAAAAACAAATAATCTTTATTGATGGTCTACAGTTAGACAGTGAGGTAAGCCATCTACACATCTTCTCACTAATTTATAGAGTTGTTTCAGAAAGCATTATCCCTAGTTAAGGGATGAACAAATAAAAGCCCTGAGGAGCTAAGAAATTTACTCTTGATAACATAGATACTAAGTAGCAGGTGAAAGATCAAGCAGACTTTCAGATTGCTTGCTTTTGCCGAGCACCTGTGTACCTGGGCAGAGGATTTCAGATATCTTCAATCCGCGTGTATTGGAAGGCAGGCAAAATTGATGAATGACCCTTGACCTCTTGGTCATAGACAACATAATGGAAAGGAGGGAGTTGGAAAGGGATATAGCAGGTGCAGCGGGAACCTGACCATCATCGCTGGAGCCTGAGAAGAAGCAGCACAGCACGGGCAAGACGTAGAATCCAGCCTGTCTCTCAGAACAGGGGAAAATGAGGGCGCACAGTGAAGGTTTTGCCACTCGTGATGGTGGGAAATGGGTCGAGGTGATAGGATTTGAAGGTAGGAGATCAAACTAATGAAGAATTCCAACAAACAAGACTTGAACTCAGTCACAGGAACAGGACATTGGAACAGATCTCAGGACTGATGGAACAGGTACGCAGGGATGGAAACTGATTCTCACTGTGTGCTCAGAGAGTACAGCGGAGACAAAGCGGCTTTGGGTGAGGCTGGAGCAGGGCCAGATTGAGGCTGCCAATCGTGTTTCTAAAACAATTATTATAAATATTTGACATGGATAACCAGTTTAATAATGGTCTCACATAGTTGCTGTAAAGATCAAATGAGATAATACAGATACAATAGCTTGACAGTGCCTGGAATGTAGTATGCATGTAATAAATAGTAGTTCTTTAACCCAGATGTCTGAAAACCTAAATAAATAACTATTGAGTAATAAATTCAGAGCTTATTAGAGTCACAGTTTTGCGTTCTAAAATATATTGTCTTATCTGAAATTATTTCACATATTTGTTTCAATAAAATAATAAACAAGGACTATTTATTATTTTCATAGTTGTATGGGCACTGTATTTATCTTTATATTTTATGAATTTATACACATTTTTTGTTTTTTGTTTGTTTGTGTGCCCTACATCCAGTGTCTCCCCCCACCCCCACTCTCTCTTGTCAATATGGTAATTTTATCTGATGCATTCCCAGGCTTTATTTTAGAGTCTAAGACACAGTGTGTTCAAAACCCCCAAAAGCACATTTTAATGTTAATTTGGTTTTGTAAAAGTGTCATCTACCTTTCACAAATACTGCCAGAAAAGTAAAATATAGATCTTCACGCACTTAATTTCAAAAGCTTCCATCATGTATAGAAGAAATATTTCAGAACTAAGGACAATCTAGTTCTTATTCTATTCAGTTTTTTTTCTCCCTTCAAAGATTATAGGAGTAATAGTAGTATAGAATCACTGAATTAACACTTAACTAAGAAATTTTAGCCAATTTGGAAAGTTGTAAATCCAATCTTTAAAATTTGGAGATCAAGAGTAGAAGAAAATGTTCAAGATTTTTGCATTTAGCCTCAATTTTAAAGGTTGGATTTACAACTTTCCAGATTTCATTAAAAATATTTTAACAGCTACATTAGAAAAGTGACAGATCTTTGGTAAGTATTTCATTAAAATATTCCATGGTTATTAAACATATCAGATTTGCTTTACTATTTAACTGAAAAGAGAATTCCTTTCGTGTTAGTTTAACAATTACTGCAGTTCATGTTACTACAGAATTGGGGGGAAAACATATTCAGTAACAAGAATGGAGCACAGAGTCTGCTTTAAATATCAAACGTGAATTTGTTATAAATCACTAGATTTAGAACATGAAATATCCTTGTACACGAAGTATACGAAAACTACTATATTCTCTATTATACGCACACCACAGCAGCACGGTACCAAACTGGGCTTAGAAAGGCTTTCCAGTTTGTCTTCTGATTATCAAGAACCAAATGTCCATCTTATTGCTTAAAACACAAGCAGGAAAGAATAACATCTTAAGCACAAATTCAGTTTTATGAGGAACACATGTGTGTGTATGTATATGCATACATTCTCCATTACAGAGTGCCTTCTGGGAGATGATGAATATCAATGACAATTTATGCTTTACATTGATTGTGATATCATATCATCTTTATCTAATAACCCAATAAATTAACATTGCTATTTTTGAGCAAAAGATAGAAAACAACCTGAAATTATTTAGGTTGCAATTAAGAGTTCTATTTTTATTAGAGCCTTGCAATATAGCTCTGGGAGGAAATTTTGTGAATTTATAGAGTATAATTTTGTTAGATGTGGACAAACTCCAGTTAGGGATTTAGAAACCATTGTATAAACCCATGAATATTAAACAGAAAGCCAGATAGGATTTGCTGTCAGAAAAAATTTAAGTACTATGCCAAAAAAGAGACGGTGAGTTTGCAACTGTCTAAAAATACACTAGTTATCAAATAACGAACAGAACAAGTGACTTGTTTAATATTGTCCAACTGCATAGAATGCTAATAAAATGTCCACCAAAAATATCTGGTGTCATTATTATATTCAATAGATATCAAAAGCTTAACATCTAGTGACGAGACATTCTCCAGAAACAATGTGCCAAACATTTGTTTTCTAACCATGTAAAAAAGCTGAGGCTTAAATTTGTATCAAAGGAGACACTACAAGTGTAAAGCATCAAATCTGCATAGTTTTATTATTATTTTTAATTGTTTATTAGAAGGGGGCAGAGGTAGAGTTTGGGGTGGAGAGAATGTGAGGCTCTGCTTTCACATTAGCGTTGCTTTTGTAGCCAATCACAAGAGCTTTGAGTACATTCTACCAGAGTAAAAGGGGGAGGAGAAATAAGCAATAATAGGGAAGGACAACCACACAAAGCCTCAGAAATAAATATGTATTCTGTATGGAGCTCACTTGTCTTTATTACTTAAATATCTAAAATTACTGAATTGAAAATATACATACCTCTGATCTTTTTCATCTCCTTAACTTCAGCTTTAATGATATGCATTCTCTTTATATATAACTAAATAAAATAGATGGATAGGGAAAAAAAAATATGTAGCTAGGTTCTATAATATGGTTATTTAAAAATAAGATGGATACAACATAATTACTACCAATATCAGATCCCTAATATGGCTTCATGCTTGACCAAGGGTTATGGCTTTGTCAAGAAAATGAGAGCCCTGACTGGATGGCCCAGTTGGTCAGACTGCCATCCAACTATGCCAAGGTTGGGGGTTTGATTCCCAGTCAGGACACACACAGGACTCAACAAGTGATACATGAATGGATGGGACAGCAAGTCAATGCTGATCTCTCAGTCTCTCTAAAATCTATAGATAAAATGTTTTAAAATTAGTTTTCTTAAAGAGATCATTTATGACTTTGGATTCAGTGTTTAGGATCACCATCCTTAGGTAAAAGATTCAAAAGTCAACTTGACTTTCTATCTCATTCATTGCCATATCTAGCAAAAAGTTCGGAGTATTAAGAGCTGTGTTTTTGAATAAAAGGTAATCAGGTTTGCATAACTTTATCACTGTTGTTTTTTAGTGTCACGCAGTGGCCTTTAGATATAAAGCTACATTGCCATTTGTTAAATAAGACAAAAAATGAATTTTTGCCTTTTAGCATTGAAGTGGCCTGGTGATAAATTAAAAATAATATTAACATTATCTCAAGTTATTTTATTTAAATGTCTAAATATTCTCATTAAGTTTTCTTTAACTTAAAAAACTGCATAATCACTCTTTTCACCAGGCGTAATACAAGTTTTAAAATCTTGGGAGAAATGGACATTTAACTTCTTTTTTGCTATTATTATTTGTCACAGACATCTCCTTTATTATCTCATATCAATACATCACTGAAAACAATCTTATGACTGCCTTTAGCTCAGATTATTTTATTGTTACTTTAAAAGTAAGGTATTTTAAACTGGTCTTGCTCAAAATTCTGAATACCCATACATTTTATCTGTCCCCTTTTTAAAGTAACTATCCCCATATATGGCACATAGGCCAATAAATAAAACCAACCTGATCCTACCAGTGTTATAAATAAATTTCTCTTTTTAAAGTAATAACAAATATGGGGATGGATTTTACTTATTTGCCACTGAACAGTTATTTTTACTTCATTTTTTAGCAGTTATTTTTAAATCTCTGTTCATAATTTTTCATTTTATTCATATGAAATTATACATTTCCATTGCAAGAAACAAACAAAAAAAACTCAAGCAACTAAACAGAAAAAAAATTCTTAATATTTAAAAAGCAAGAAATTTCCTGAAGTAGAAGACGGCTTGACATGACTCACTAAAAGAGCCACCATATTTCTTAGAAAAAGCAACATGATGGCAGCAGTGATTTCCATCTTAAATGGCTGCTAATGATTTCCACGCCTAGTATCCATGACCTAGTTTGTTTCCCTCCCCCTGAATGCAGGATGGATCTAATGAGACATTTCCAAAGGATAGAAAAATCCCCCAGGATTGCAGTCTTAAAATGACATCACGTCTATCTAATCGCCTCGCCCTGTCTCTTTTTCTCTTCTTCCACACTCTTCTGTGAGGGAAGCAAGTTGCCATATCATGTAGAGTCCTACATAGAGGCATATTTCTGGAAGGAACTTACATCTCCAGCCAATAACCAGTGAGGAAAGAAGACCTGCCAGTAGCCATGTGAATGAGCCAGGAATTGGGTCTTCAGAGGCTAGTAGCCACGTGAGTGGCTGGGAACTGGATTCCACCTAGTCAAGCACTGGGATGACTGTAGCCACAGCAGTACTTTGCAGCCTTGTAAGAGATCCTGAGTCAGAGGCACTCCATTGAGCTGAATTTATCTTAGTAACTCACAGAAACTGTGAGATAACAAATGTTTGTTGTTGTGATGAATAACACCAAAACATATGCCAGTAAAATTATTGAGCCTCAGGAAAAACACAATAACTGAGTTAGGGGGAAAATCAGATTCCCACTGGTTTTTAATGGCAATGTCTTATAATGAATAGGAAAAGAAAATATTACCTATGAATTTTTTTATACCCAGGACATTGGAAAATGTTTTTCTTATGAGCCTCTTCTAAGGAATCTACTAATGAATTAGCTTCAGACAATCAAAATGATGAGTAAGACATTGACAATAAGGACTCATGCAGAAGATTCACATTCTACTGCATAAAAATGTTCTGCACTGACCCGACTTTTCTATTACCATACTGCCATCCAGAAACGGTCCAGCTAATTATCTCCTGGGAACTTCATCCAATTATGTGGACAGTTTTGCCTTACACAGGCAGTGTGAGTTTGTTACTTAGTTTTCAAAACTATGAGGTAAAATATAAAGAAAAGCAAGTACGTTTTTTTAAAAAAATGAAGACATGATTTTCCACCTGTAGTGGAAAAATCTCCTGAACATTCAAAAGGATGTAAGTTGTGTAGCATGCAATATTACCCCTCAAACTGAGACTGGTTTGGCCCCACCAAACAAATCTTAAAACCTAGTAGCATTGATGGTTTCTAAATTACTTGATAGTGTTCCAAAACAAAGCTCAGGAACACATAGTTATACAAAAATTTCTAGCATTCAACAAGGTAAAACTAACAAGTTTTATCATTGAATCAAAGATGATCAGACAAAGGAAAGTGGGAAAAATACAACTCATAATGAAGAGAAAAGCCAATCAACTGAAACTGATTTAGAACTGACATAGGCATTGGAATTAGCAACTGAAGACATTAAAAGAGTTATTATAACTATATTCCATACCTACAAGAGTTAATTAGAAATATGGACAGTTTTTATAAAGGTACAAATTAAACCTCCAGAGATGAAAACTATAATGTGTGAGATGGAAATACATTGTCTATAATTAAGTGCCATTTAGATATTGCAGAATAAAAAAATTAATGTACTTGAAGCTACAGAATGGGATATTCAGAGGTGAAGCACAGAAAGAAAGGAGAATGTAAAAATATGAACAGAACATGAGTGATCCGCGGGATACCTTCAAGCATCCTAATGTATGTATACCTGAGACCACCATGGGATGGGGGGACGTTTGAAGAAACAATAGCCAAAACTTTCCAAATCTGATAAAAAACTGTAAATCCAGTGATCAAAGAAGACTAATATGGATCTCCTAACCACAAGAAACATAAAAAGAAAGCTGTACCAAGATATTTCAGAAAAAAAATACTCAAAATTAATGATAAGGAAAAAAATCATACAAGCTGGCAGAAGAAGTCCTGTTACATAAAGAGTGACAAAGATAAGAACTGCAGGATACTTTTTGTTGGAAAGAATGCAAATTAGAAGACACTGAAGAAATAACTTTAAAGTACTATAAAAAAGTCAATGTAAAATTTTATACCCAGAAAAAACTTTCAAAACTGAAAGTGAAACTACTTTTTCAGAAACACAGAAGCTGGAAGAATCCGTCACAGAAAGACCAACCCTACGGGACTGGTGAAGGAAGTCCTGTGACAGAAAAAGTGGATTAGGTGAATATATGATAATAACCGTGTAAGATTATTTTATTATTCATAACTCTTTAAAAGATAACTGATTAAACAGAAATAATAATTTCTGAGTGCCATAACACATGCAAAAGTAAAACGTGTGATAATACTAGCACGAAGTACAGGAGTTGAATAATAGAAGTACACTATTATAGGTCTGCCATAAGTGAAATTACATAATGTTACTTGAAGGTAGACTGTCAAAAGTTAAAGATGTTCATCATGAATCCTAAAACAATCACTAAAATAACAAACAAAGGTATGGCTAATAGGCTAACAAAGGAGTTAAAATAGAGTCTGTTATGGTTAATTTTATGTTTCAATTTGACTAAGCCATAGTACCCAGATATTTGGTTAAACATTATTCTATGCGTTTCAGCAAAGGTGTGTTTTAGATGAGATCAACATTTATATCAGTAGACTTTGAGTAAAGCAGATTATCCTTCATAATGTAGGTGGGCCTCACTCAATCAGTTGAAGGCCTAAATGAAAAGGAAATAAAGACTGGCCTCCCTCGAAAGGAGGAATTTCTGCCAATACATTACCTTTGGGCTTGAACTGCAATATCAACTCTTCCCTCGGTATTCAGCTTGCTGGCTTACCCTGCAGTTTTTGATCTCCACATTTGTGTGAGCCAATTTCTCTCCCTCTCTCTCTCTCCACCCCTTCTCTCCATATGTATACATATACATAGATATATAATTTATAATTAAGTATAATAATACATATTTTTACATAATTTGTATAATTTATACATATATTGCATATATATACATATACAGTATAAATATGTAATTTGTAATACTGTATAATATGTATACATATATGGATATAATATACATTATATATGTGTATATAATGTATATGTAATTCTATGGATATTTCTGAATAATACAAAATTAATTAATCCAAAATGAAGCAAAAAGAGAGAAAGAAAATGGGAAATGAGCAATGGACAGAAACAATAGAAAACACAAAGCAAAACAACAAATTAACCATGTCAATAATTTCACTAAATGAAATAGTCTAAATATTCCCATTTAGAGACAAAGTCGTCAGTTTGGATTAAAACAATGTAAGGCTCAATGTTTTGTTTCTTGTAAGAAATGCACTTTAATAATAAGGACACAAATAGGAATAGATTTAATGAAAGAGATGTGCAAATCCTTTTCAATTAGCAATGCATTCTGGGAAATCTGTCACAGGGCACTATTAGAGAGTTCCGTGAGGGCAGCGGGGGTGGAGAAGGGCTGGGAGTCATTGTAGGGATTAGTACCATCATGGAACCTGGAGACTGGCAGTTGGGTGAGAGCAGCTGAACGTGGGTGAATAGGAATACATACCTCCCAGTGGTTTAGAAAGTAATAAAAAGAAGTGTCTTTAAAGGAAGAACTGATGAAGAAGAGGTTGAAAGAACATAAAGAAATTTATTAACAAGATAAGACCAAGTCAACATAAAACTATTTTCTGCAATATATTTCATGAAAAGTTTAAATGTAGAT